>JAIUND010001140.1:0-41660 GCA_034699125.1 Gisinianus flammeolus
TGGTTTTAAAATTAAAGCTTGAGGCTCATTATAAACGTTTCTTTGCTTAAAAAGTTTTGCATGCATATTTTTTTTTGAAAAATATTTTCCGAAATGTATGAAGTATTTTTTACATTTGAGATTTTATGGTGACTGGCCCACAAAACTTGGCTCTTTGTAGCTCTTTGGTGACTATTGTGAGAGTGAAAACCTTTCCCACGGTTATTGTTATTGCTCATGTTCATATACACATCATGTCTCACAAATGTCTTTTCACACTTTCTCCTTCTCAAAGTAGTCTACTTTCCATTTGGAATTTTTTCGCTGTGTAAACTTTATACCTTACGAAAATACTTGTGACCTGTGTGAAAAAAGTCTACGAAAAAAATCTACGCAGTGCTCTTATTTCGTTATACGAATCCGCTTTGTGTGATTTGATTTTCCATTTTGCATTCTCTCTTTCCTCAGACTGAATAAATATATATTTACGAATATATTTACGAATATATTTACGGTAAATAAGTACCTTGGATTTACAAACTCTGAATCCAAAGAAATTTTTCTAAGGAATGAAAGTCGATGATTTCAAAGGACTCTTAATATTGGAAAATTAGGGTAGTTTCAAAGGCAAAGAATTCCTTTGATGCAAATTTACGTAATATATTTTTATTTCTTTATTTTATTGGATTTCATTCAGAATAAGTAACAAACATTGTCTACAACTATATGGTACAAAAATACCTGCAATTGTATATAATATCAGCATTGACAGTGAGCCTGGAAGTTCACTCTCAAGTTGACTACACACATTTCACAGTATTTTAAAATCACAATAACACTTTAAAAGCTTCAGCTTGTACATAGTATAAGTTAATAATAGCAACAATATATAATGATAATGCATACATATTATAATGTACAAGTACAACCGTAGGTCATACACAGTAAAAGAATGTTCACTATACATAAGTGCTTATATAAGTAGTTTCTATACTAGGTATCATGATAACAGTAAAACATTTTTTAAACAAACCTATCCTAATTATTTATATTTACGTAATATCGTTCACATTCCACACATTCATTATATAATTCGTAGAAAAAAACCCTTTCAACAGATTAGTTTGAGTATTTGACATATGAAACGTTTTAATAGAGGAAAACATATTTTTCATATATAGATATTTTCTAGTGTGACTAAATGTCCGGCAGCCCAGTCACATCTTTCACCAAGACTCTTGTATTTATTTACAATATTTGATAGGCACATACGCATATTATTATACTTTACAAATGCGAAACAATTCAATATATATGTATATTTCAAAATTATTTGCTTGGTATAGTCAGTTCATTGCAAATGATTATTTCATACATTTTTTTTTATAATAGTAACAAAAAATACATGACATGTACATATATTATGTTTATTATTCCTGTGACAAAATACGATACACACACAAACCCCTTCATTCTCTCACATTTCTTTCGTGTGCATCAATCACTGATTCAAACGATACCTTTTGCCTTAATTTTATATTTAATTTGAATATCAAGAAAATATCATTCAAACCTTCAAAAGCGCCTACAGTACATATTTGCTTATATATTTATTAATAATCATGAATGACAGAAGTAACAATCTAAAATTTTCAGGACTTTTTCCATACTTGTACTAATTTTGCATGGAGTGCGTATTCAAATTGTGTCTCTTTAGAAATTTATATGAAAAGCCAAGTAGACTAAAAGATACTTATACACAATACAGATCTAAATGTTGAATATTACAGGGAGAAAGTTGGAGAAAATTATTATTTCCCCTCCTTTTCAATAGATGATGGGAATTCTTTCTTTTTTTAAATTTAGTTCCAATGTATATGTAGATTCCAAGTTTCAGGGATACAACTCGTCATCAATTCAAGTGTGATTATAAACTAATGAATTTCATTCTCAACTTTTCCCGTTGAATATATTTGCATATGATGCAAATAATGTGGTCCTGTGGTTAAAGAGCAACATTATTGTTTTCACATTTGTATTTCAAAAAAGCATGCAAAACTTTTGTATTGAAACTTTTTAGCATATATATGCACACATGGGAATCATCATAAATATTTCTAGAGTTGGAAATTTCCTTGTGATTTATGAAGTGAAAAAAGATGCACATCGAAAGGGACAATGGGTGAGTAGTTGAGTATGGAGTTAGGGGCTAACTTTATCTCTCCATCATGCCCTCACTTATATGTGTAACCGTAATAGTTCCATTGCAATTCCAATTTATATATGAAGAGCATGTTCTAAATTTTAATTAACCGTTTCATGTGGTCTCTGAGTTTTACATAATGTATTCATAAGTCCGAGAGAAAGTGAGAACTACGGATTCGATTCAATATATGTATAAGCCAATTAAATTAAAACCAATGTAAAATAAAATATGAAATATATTCTATGAAACTGTGTAAACATATTATTATGACGAATCTGTCCATGCTCTCATTATAGGTTATCGATACAAAAGAATGTGAATGATAATTGAGTCGGAAATACCTGGAATCTAACGTTCCCCTGAAGGTTTTTTCTTTTGCATTGACTATATATATATCCGGATGAATGTGTACACTTGTGCGAGATTTCTATTATTTTATATATTCCTGGGTATGTTTATGCCAATGTATACATATGTGCATTCATTCATTCAGTGAGTGAATCAAGTTCTTGTGTGACTTGTGATACAATTTAAGACAGCCCAATGAATTCTGAATGGCATTTTGAGTATGTATTTTATCTACCTATATATATACACATTTGTAACAGATAATTTAGGCAAATGAGGAGGAGGAACTACTTGCAAAGGAAGGATGAGACTGACTGGAATTGTCATGGTTTTCTTCAGAGAATTCAAAATCTAACTCCACTTCAAATTCGGATTGATTATCTTGACTTGACTGTGAGGAGTCATATGGTGAGGACTCGAAAGATTCATTGTCATCATTAGTTTGATCTTGAAGAGCACCAGATGTTCGATAGGATCTGATAAACCAAATCACGGAAGCCATACTCGCGACAATGGCTATACAAATCATTCCAAAAACAAGTAGAGTTTCCCAACTTCCTCTCTGTAGACTCTCACTGGCAGCCAAATGAGCACGAGATCCTGTCGTCTCTCCGAGTATTGGACCAGCCTTGATTTCATTAATATGATGATTATCATCCTGTTGGAGCGGAGATGCTACTTCCGAATTCAACAGGTTACTCGCCTGCGGAGATAAACGTATGAGTCTAGAGAAATCCAAGGACTTGGCTACACTCGTCTCCCGTGGAAGCGTCACTCTGTAATATTTCAACACAAAATAAAGAAAATCCACATACAATTCAATTAATTATACATGCTTTATCCGATACTGCGGAATATGATTAGACTAATTAGAGGATTGTCAAAAACAAATTCTTGTAAATGCATATTTTCAACCGGGAAATTTTCGTTTTCTTTTCCCTTTCATTTTCTTTTTGTACGCATATATTGACGAACGAGCTAAATATTATTCATATTTCATGTGAATCGATGCGATGGCGCACGGTAGGCAGGTCGACTCAGTTTTCAACCTTGTTCAAGTTCTCAATGGATTTTCATTTCTCCGAATAAATTAAGCTCTTTTGTACAGTGCTGAATAGAGCATGAGCTTAGAAAGTGTTTCTATTCGAAACTGTGTATACTCGTACATACAGTTGAACTTATTGTGCATTTAGATATCACCTGTGGACTTGAATAAAAGAAAAAGGATTGTTGCAATGTTGCCGGTGGATATATCAGTATATGTATTCATTTGAAATTTCTCGGGAAACTAATTGGTATACTGGCTTGTGGCTTTGGAATTTATTTAATTTTCTCTGAAACATTTCAGATCAAAGAGTCAAACTGTGCGGGGGTGAGAAAATACAAAATACGGATATCAGATATATGTATGTATTAGACATCAAATAAAGGTATTTCTCTGTCTTTGGACATGGAATCTATCTGTATAGCCTCTAGTTGTTTATAATGTAAGTAACTTTTATTCTCCTACTCTCCCTGTTTTTAAAACTGTTACATAATTGATTGTGTATTATGAATGATATAAAAGAAAATCCTTTACGTTTTTTACTACGAGTTGCTATACTATCAGTGTCAGTCAGTATCTCCGTAGCAAACATAATTTCATTTCGCAGCCTTTTTACAGGGATAAAAAGGTAATAAAAAATGTTTGTCGTTTGCATCAGATGATAAGATTTTTCCCTTTTTTTGTGGCCCACAAGAGTACATCCTCGCAATGCACTTTATGGACGAATTAAAAATTTAATGACTATTATGCTTCCGTTACTTTTACTAACTCTACCCTTTAGATCATTTGACTGTACCTTCTGTTTGTAAATCTAGTTGTTAACTTTCCATCAATTTTTTTCTTTTTTTGTACAAACTGACGATGAGATTTCATTTTATGTTGATGAAAACTGTTACCACTTTCAGTGCAAAATAGTTTGGACGGTAAATTCATCAGATTACCCATCAAGTATGAGTAGTATAAAGATTTGCTGTTGGAATATCCTCAACTACGATATTTAACTAATATAAACTTTGAAAAAAAACGTTTCTTACCCAGCTTGGACGATGAACGACTCTGGAGAGAATGAACAAACGACGACGAATCGACGTGTACTGTGCGTCAAAATCGGCACATTTTCTTGCACTAAAATGACTGTCGTCACTTTCGAGCCATTGACAATACTCCCACATTCATGATGTTTTATTCGAAGTGTATACTTTGTCTGTGAGCTGCAGAAGAAAAAAACATGGAAACAAAATGAGTATTCCCAATTTTCTAGAGCCATCATCGCAAAAAACCACATTAAAAGCATTATTACATTTCTACATATTTCTATATTATATCAATAGAAGGACCGATGAAGTCAAGTACACACATATATGATTGGGTAAATGACCCATTGTGATCATTAAAAAAAATACTAATTTACAATAGCTTTTATTTAAAAAAAATATAAGACCATTTTCTATCATCGACACAAGGGATTTCAGCTTTTCTCTCCAACCAGACCAGCTGCCAGAAATATGAAATACAGATAATAATAAACAGAGGATGATGAGATGCTGTAAAATCCAGTCAACCGCGCTGAAACCGTTAAAATGAACACATTGCAATGTCTGCATCATCCATGTACGTATATAGATATATAACTATATAATACTAAACATATACATTCTTCCCCATTAGTTTTTACAGCTCTGCCAAATCAGATCTGATTCAGAGAATCCAGGCGATAATGCAATTCCAGCCACTCACCCATAAATCAAGAAAAAAAAATGTATAAAGTATTATCGTCATATACATAGATACAGATGCATTGTGCCTTCTAAGCATCGGTATTCTAATGTGTGTGAAGCAAAACTCTCTCTCTCTCTACCTCTCTCTCTCTCTCCACACTCTCTACCCAAAAATTTACTCATGAAACCAATTCATCGCCAACAACAAAAATATATAGCGGAAAAAATTCATTTTGTTTTTGGTTCTTGTGTGCAAAAACCATAAATTCAGGTAGTAAAAATGTCCTTGTAAAATTCACTCAGCCTCTGAACACTGAACAAAAAAAAATTACATGAACATTCTTCATTTAATAAAATATAAGAAAGAAAATTATGAGTATCTGCAAGGAAAACTCTGTCCTTGAATCTGAATTGAAGAATAACTTGGAGTCAGACTGTATGTATGTATACATATATACACTCGAATATGAACAATACACAAATCCCAAAGAAACCAAAACAATGGACAAGTCGGCAAGTGAAAGTTCACTGGGGGGAGCTTTCAGCTTTCCCTTCTCCATACTATACAAACTCTGAAGTCTGAACCAAAAGAAAGCTTTTACTTTTGCTTGAATTTAAGCTTCAAAATGCGCCCTCACTGATACACACACACACACACACACACACACACACACACACACACACACACACACACACACAAGCTTTCACGTCTACCATTTCAATTAATGTTGACTGTGAGAGCATGGAAATGCACTTCTACAGACCAAAGCAACTAATGACAACGATTAATAACCCAGATTTTCCATCTCCCCTCACACCGGACTCGACACAGATGTCTCGTCCACAATTTACATATACAAACCCCATGGAATTACAAGTCTCTCTCCGTCTATTAATTATTTATGTGGAATGTGAAGCAATGAGTATTCAAATTTCAGCCGAAGTGATGACAGAGTCAGTCAAGAAGCAATGCAAAACTATTTAATGCTTGGTGGGCATAACTTAATTAAGAAAATCCCTACAGTTCATCATTCTCTGCACAATCAAGTCAGCAAACACTCACAATCAATTGAGTCGACCCTCCATTATCATTTTGAATCAGTTAATTTAAGTCTATATAGATCAAATGGAAATGTATTTTGGATTCTAGTGAAGTCAACTCACGCTAATAATTAAATGTATTTATGTATCCATTTGATTTATATCTCGACCATTCTGTGGGTTGAAAAGTCAACTTGTGTACAACAAACTCATTGAGCTAGAATCTAGAATGAGGAATGTATGCATGGAGGAGGAGGAGGAGGAGGAGGAATTTCCTTGGCTCACAGCACTAACCTCAACATTGTGACGTTTTCAGGTCACGCTCATAGTTACGACTACGCTTGAATTGATGACAATTAATGTTGCTAATTGTAAGACAATGTTATAATCACGCAGACATTAAATTCAACTCATTTTGTAGACGAGAGGGAGCGAGAGAGAAAGAGAGAGAACTGCTCGAAACCATCGTAAAAAGAAGAGAAAATACATGATTCCCAAAAGTTCTCAAAAACTGAGCACAATGGGAAAGGGCATGTGTGTGTATTCGTCTCCATGTGTTTCTTGCACGGGAACTTTGAAAAGATTGTGTGATGTTTTGCAATTAAGGAGAGAAAAAACTGTCATCATTTGGTACGAACGGACACATTTAAAATGATAAACCTGAAAAATTTATATTAAAAAAAATACACGGAGAGGAACATGCAGAATATGTAGGTACTTACTTATATATGTAATATTGTAATAGAGACATTGAGGAAGATTTAACAGTGGAATGAATGAATGTAAAATATACAGATACATTTTCAAACATTTATTAAGACAAACTTTGGACTAAAACTCGCGGCTTGTCTCGTGAATTCTCTGATGAGAGTCTCATTTAAATACCTATAGTCTAGAATCTCTACTTGCATCCATCTTTTGTCCCCGTATACATAAATATACATGCAGATGCATACATTTTCTCTTGTCCCACAATTTACGAAGCATCATCTCAAGTGACAAGAACTGGCATAAAATGAGGGCTCATCCTCTCTACAATTCCACTCGACGAAATTTCTCATTCTTGTATATGTACATAATAATGTAATAAAATACACAGTCTATGGGGAAAATCTCTGGGATGAATTCTCAGTTTTCAGTCCGTTCTTTCTCAGTTCAGCTTGTTCAAATCGTGCTGTTGCTGTCGCATTCTTGGTAAAACAGTGGAATTTGGAAAGAGGATGACAGAGAAATCCAAATACACCTGTTTACAATGTATGCAAGTATGTGTGTGTGTGTGTGTGTGTGTGAGTGAGTTGATGTGACTGCTGCTGTGTATGAACAAAATGTCATGCAAAAGTTTCTCGTTTGTTGAGTCTCTCTCCAAGTGCAGTAGCAGTCTAATAACAGTAGGAACTAACTATGTAAGGAATGGTGGTGCTAATGATGTTTGGCTGTACCCTTTAATCAACGCTCGTTCCGCACCGTGAAACTTGTCATTGTCATGTGTGTTAGGAGTTGGTTGATGTGATGTATAGGAGGACTGTTGTTGTTATTGTCATCGTTGGTACAAAATTGTGTATAACTGCGTAAGTATACGGACTACAGACGTAAAAGTCGTTAATATAATAAATATACACACATACAGAGTACTTGAGAGTTACAGACACACACAAACTCAAGACCAGTAGTTGGTTGTGAGTAGTTGTACTACAAATATGATGTGGTTACAATTTACAATAACCCAACGACCAACTTGCAACTCTGTCTCCACAATTTTGCGTGAATTTGTATCATTTTCCACCCACATGCAGTTACTTTACTTCCCCACTATACTTTTCCTTGGTAAACTCTGTGATGCATCCATTTTGCTACAGCATTCTACAGAGACGCACCAAAACACACACGCGAATAAAAAATTGTTACTTACGTAAAGGGAACTACATGTACATTTGAACACTTGAATTGGAATAGGATTGCTGAAGAGAAGAGACAGACAGAGAGAGGACATGAAGAAATATGTAAGGCAGGTCAAAGGGCGTCATGTGTCTTAATCTCAATTTGTAACTTTAATAACAATTTGAATCGATCAAACATCAAAACTGTGTACAATAGAAAATATTTCATATCCACAAAGGGATTTTGGTTGTTCAAAATACAAAAAAAAAAAAAAACAATTCGTCTATGCACATTTTATCTCCTTGAAGCGTTCAATAAAATCTCGATAAATTTATATTAAATATGTATTAAAAAGGAAGAAGGAGCATGACTAATCGTTGCGACAATGACATGACCTATTGAACGTCGTCATCTTTTATGCTTCAAATTCCTGTGACAATGACATGATTGCAAATTGCTAGAGGCAACTGGAAACGTGAAACGTGCAAAACATGACTAATAATTTGAGTAGCGTAAAAAGCAAAGATCTCTCTCTCTCTCTTGTTGTGTCTGAACATTTAAGGCTTTGAGATTGAACGAGGTAGATTTTACGCTGCGTAGCGAACGAGTAAACTCAAATTATATAAAACTTGACATTGTTTTTTAAATATGACATAAAAACGTAAAATCCATTTTTACTGTTGAGCGCTCTAATGAAGTACTATAGTCAGTGCGTGTGTTATATTTTATGAGAGCGTATACAAATACACACCAAAAACGATAAAATTCAAGCATATATAGTTCATAAAAAGTGTGTATTCTTTTATATGATACTGAATATGATTTGCAATGTTTTTGAGACGATAGTATACATTTTTTTACACACCGTCTCACAGCTCTATTTCATCTCTCGCAACAAGGAGAAAAAGAGAGAATTCAAAGTGGATTAGCAGGACGATACGCATAATCATTTTTACTGTTAAAACAAATTACATTAGATTACATGGATGCAACGGACAGAAACTCAATTTTTCATGACAATTTTCTAGGCTTATTGTTAGAGTTCTCATCAGTACATGCAGACAGAGCCACAGAAAATAATAGGAAAGTCTCGTAAAGCTCGTCATATTTACAAACTAAATTACATTAGAGCTTTTCCACGCTCAAAACCCAAACCATGTTGCTAATGTTTGCCCTCGAGATGTAATTAAGGGAGAAATGATCTCTCCTCTCTCTCTCTCTGTCTCTCTCTCTCTCTCGACTAAACAAACTAAAGAGACCTCAGAAAATTGTAAACAATTATTAATCACACTAACAAAAAAGCTTAGAATTAAAATTCAAAATGTCATACTCAAATTTTCTACAAATATTGCAAATTTGAGGGTCACGTTTTTTTAATATGAGAATTTCTCTTTTTCCATATACAAGCCAATGTTAAAGCATTGTGAAGTTCTCCAAATACAGATATAGCAAAATAAAATAACTTACATAAAAATCCTGAATTTTATCCATTTGTGTCGTAATAAAAGTAAAGAGAGTCACATTTAAGGAAATCCATATTGCAAAACAAAACGGTAAATGCTTTTCCCTATTGGCGAAAGTAGATTGTAAGCACATATAGTCGATATAGAAAGTTCCAATTGATAAAGAATAAAATACAGATGCTATACCAACTACCAACACATGTGGAAAGAGAAAGCTGGAAGCGGTACTCATAGCAAGTTCATATAAGATATGCTTGGGAAGTTGGAATCGAAAACGAAAAAGACGTACACTAAAAATTACATTTAACTTGTTGGTTTATTTCTCTGGGGACGTTTGATGAGGAACCTGGAGAGAAAAAACCTGAACATTGGAGCAGTTGAAGACTATGAAACATTTGGGAATGACTACTGAAATTATACAGAGCGAAAGAGAGAAAGAGAGACTTTCCATGTTGAAATGTATGTATAGAGAAAATTCTTGTGGTGAAATGACTTGAGGGAGATACTAATAGAATGATAAATGGTCGAATTTTATTGGTCGACTGCACCAGCTGTGTACAAAAGCATCATATTTGTATGTCATATGTACGTGTGTGCGTGTGGTGTCTGTACAGGGGAAGAAAAGGAAGAGCACATACGAGAGACGAGAAATAATTTTATTTTTCATTCGCTCTCACATGAAAGAAGGGGATGGGGACACCAATTTCAAGATTTGCATTGAAACTGGAGGAAACGAGCATATGAAAAGAAGTCTTTGAATTTATTATGCCACAAAATGCTATCCCATCTCTCTCTCTCTCTCTTCTCCTTTCATCTTGCACTCTTTTGAGGAAAATATTGAGAACATTTATAGCCTCCCCACTCCCCACTAGAACTCCGCACCAATAATTCTTACGATAAGAGAGAATTCAATTCGTAACATTTTCCAAACAAAAAAGGGGAAAAGTTCTTCGCTTAATGTGAACAATTACTACAAGGAAAAAAATAGGTGGGTAATACCCACTGAGTATATATCGTATACAGAACTGGAGATCCAAGGAGGACCAAAATAAAACGGAACACGATGATTAAGATGCTGGCTCTCAAATGAAAGAGAGATTTTTTCCTTGTGAACTTGGAACCTGCTGCACATTGCACACATACACATTTTCCTTCTCATTTCTGACATGTTTTTTTTGTGTATACTTGACTTTTGAATGTGGCAAAGGGACTTTTTTTTAGTGATAGATTGAAGGAAAAACATTCTATTTTGTCGTACACGTACTAAATATTAAATATAATTTTTCTCCTTGCTTACCTTTTAGCATCTCCTTTGACGAAACATCCAGGTCGAGTGGAATCCTCCACGGATATTCGTCCACCAAAGAAAGGGCCTGTCTCCACTGAAACTTCACTGGAGTCTGCCAAGCAATTTGTAGCTTTTGCCGAAACTAATCATTTTAGTCAGAAGAAGAAGAAAAAAAAAAAAAAAGAAAAAAAAAAACATTAGCATTATAAATTTTCTTTGGATTACATATTACATATACGGATGCAGAATATAGAATATAGAATATGCAAAGAATCTATTTCAACGTATTACGCACGGAGTATATCGTATAAATACAGATATATTGTTCGAGCATGCATGTGTGTAAAAAATATTTTATGGATGAGAGTCCTGGCCAAATGCTAATGGCCAACAAAATTTAACATGTAAAATACATACATATACACACAGACACAGATAGACGACACACATGCAGGGGTTCTCAAAGAAATTCAAAAATATGTGTGTCTGTGTAAAGAAACGGAAAGAGAGAAAAGAGAGAACGAAACATAACTTATTAATTTTATTCATGAACCATAAAATGTAGGAATACGGGTGAGTCATAAAAATTCGACGTTTATATTTCATAAATAAATATATACTGCAAGACTAATTCGCTTAAACTTTTCACAAAACGGCAATTTATGATTATGTCAGTGGCTCAAATAGTTATGTCTTTTCTCTGTCTCTTCCTCCGAAAAAATCCTCCAAATCAATAAAAGCTTTTAGTTTCTTTTCCTTTTGTACGCATTCCAAGGATGCTCTATAGTGGAGCTCTCAAAACATTTCACGCTCGAACCAATGTCATCTCTCTCTCTCTCTCTTCATCTTTCTTATTAGTCGTTTATTCTTTGAGATTCCGCTCATTTTTGCAATAATTTATTTAATTATGCGTAGGAATTTCTGCTCTCACCTCTTTTGACATTTGTCCGAAATCCAGTCAAGGATTTAAATTCAAGAAACGCTCAAAATATCAAAGGAATTCCTGTGATTTCCTTATACAAAGCCATTTTTACAGATAGAGTGAATATATGTATATAAATAGGTACTGGAGCGGAACAAATCTTTGTAATTATGCGTTATCCCATGTAAAACTGGGCGTATTTTGAAATTTTGAAAAAAGGAAAAAGAAGAAGAAATCAATCATGAGACTCACAGCCTTTGGTTTGAAGAGAAATTTGTGAGGGTCGACCACCATATTTCTGTACTGTATCTTGTGGGACGACTTGGAACGTGTAATTTGTGGCCATTCGCAGTCCTCCAATTTCAATCAGAAATACTTCGTTCGACTCTTTTGTCTCCTGTCGACCCATTCGTCCGGTCGTCTCGTCCACAACCTGAACAAAATAAAGTACACAAATTCACATTACACAATGATTAAAAGTTTAATTTTAAAATCCAATATTCCCGAGAGAGCTTTGGATTTTGCTTTAGCGTATATATATACATATATGTAAAACCACAGAAACAATTTAAATCTCAGTCCCATCAATAGTTTAAACGAATACGAAACCGCATGGTTTTTTCTGGCTTTTTTGGATATTGGTTTTGAATTCCAGACTAAACTCATTGTCCATCCGGTGAAAAACAAAATCAGTGATTTCCCCCGTAGACCCGACTACTTCCACAGAACTGGGAATAATTCAAACCTACAAGTTAAATAATTTTTTTTTGCCACAGCCTGTTCCTTTCTCTTGCTCTTTTCTATACATTGTGTAAATAGTGTTTGCCTACATATAATTAATTCACCGATCATCTCCAATTTATTGTGTATCATTGTTGTTTTACATGATGCTGATCAAACACAATTAATATTTAAAAATTTGATAATTTGATGATTTGCAAGTATATACAGTAGAGTTAACAAGTAAAACTTAAATTGATGAAGTTTCCGTTTATCTAATTTCCTTCTCACGAATATTTACAGAGTGTCATTGGAAATTAGAAGAAAGCTCCAACTCCTTGTCATTTTGGGTCAAGTCAAGCGAAAATATGAAAATTAGAATCGCGTCCTACAAACTTTCCTTCCAAGTTCTATCTGAATTTCCTACACAGACTACGACATCAAATCGAGAAGGCATGTTTGCTTAATGATTTCATCAACAAGTCAAGAGAATTCTGCAAGTGGAAAATGAAATGGAATGGACATTTCCGCAGTGAAATTTTAATTATGGATCAATTTCGAAATTTGGTATTTGGTGTTCAGCTGGAGACTTGCTGGTTTATTTGAAATGTTATATGTGGCAGTCAAATTTCCAAGAAAAGTCACACTGACGAATATGGGAAAGTGGCGTTGCTCCATTGAGGAAAAGGATTTTGAAAATCTCTCAGTTACAAATAAATAATCCTCTTATGTGTCTAATCCAGAATGGAAAGTAAGGCAAATTATTTGTACGTATACAATGTTGCGACATAATGACATAAAGCATGTCGTAGAAATGAGATGGATTGTGCTTGAAGTTGTAGAAGATAGCCCTTAAAATTTTGAGCCAAGACAAAGAACAAAGGGCTACTCTGGGTTTATCTGCCAAAGAATGTAATGTCTGGCGGGGAAGGAGAGAAATCCCCCCAAAAAAACAACTCATTCATTTGCACAAAACAATAAACAAAATATAAAAAAACGTGTAGAATGTTGGTTGTGGATGAGTCCATGTAAATTATTGAGCTTCCACAACAGAAAATCCTTTCATCCTTACAGCAGAATAATTTACAATAGAATTCAGATATTCCTAAAAATCCGTTGCGTAGAAATTAGAAATATACACCACAAAGAATTTCCATGTGCATTTGTATATATATTCTTGTTGTAGATATAGCCGCATGAAAATAAAGTTGGTGAGTATCCGAATTTTATCATAATTTATGCTCGTGTTATCACTGTGGAAATTTTTGGGATTTGGGATTTAAACTTAACATTCATTTGAGAAACTAGAGCATAGAGCACATGGAAATCAAGTTAGCTATTTACTTAATGTTGTGTACAAACTACAAATTCTACACTCATTTAGTTTTAGTTTTAGTTGGAATGTAATGTAAATTGAATTAAGTTGAGCTGTAGGATCTTTGTTCACGGATTTCCTCTTGGTTGAGTCGTCATAGGAATTTTCATGTGCAGCACTCATCACATTTAAAATCCATGTAGGTTTTTAAGAGCATCTTTGGATTACAGAACAAAAGACTGTGTGTGAGTGTACGTCGAGACAGACAGAGAGAGAGAGAGAGAGCTCAAAGCACAATCAACTGCCTAATTTCAAGTTGGAATGATTTGGCAATTTCATTTCAAGACTCTCCACTTTGTAGTTTTTTACACTCGCACACAAATGTGCGCTCTGATTTTCTCCAAATTTTCCTCATTTGTCCCTTTTTGTTTTCATAGTCATGGCATGAGTTTTTTTTGGTTTGCAAAGATTGCTCGAGAATTGGTGAAGAATTCTTTATTTGTTCTATTGGTGTTTTGTCTAAAAAGAAAAAAATTGGATGTACATGGCGAATGTTCAATGTAACGATTTTCTTTTCTTCGTGGTTTGTTTTTTAGTCGGAGTCGAGCAGTTAATATGAGACTGACGTTCACAATGGAATTTCTCATTCTATCTGTAATTTCTCTTTGTTTCCCTTAAAATCACGATGAATCCATTTTCTCTTTTGATGTGCATGCCACATTCATCTTGTTCTCTCTTGTTTGTTTAGTCCAACAGCATTTCAAGCATTTATTTGTATACCTAGGTAAATGGATGACGACCACTATATATAAATACGACTTTTGATCCATCCCTGTTTCTAATTAATCTTCATCACATGTGATTCCAATGTTTAATTGATAACCTGAAGAATGGAAACTGGTTATGTTTCTTCGGTAGTCTCGTTTTGATTTGGTTGAGAGGACTTTTAAAATTTATAATCATTGGATTAGAGCAGAAATCTGAAGTTTAAAATAAACTGATGGGAGATTACAGAACGGGAATGAGAAACGAGACGCACACGTTTTTAATCAACAGTAATATCACCATCTCTCTCTCTTTCTGTCTCTCTCCTCTCTCTATATTCTTTTTCATAATACACTTTTGCGAGTCACCGGGATTCGGAAATTCGCGTACGGAAATGGAAACGTCACTTACATACGGAAGTATAAGTGTCTGCGTGACGCTGTGCACTCGTAACTATATAAAAAAGTAGAAACGACTAAAAAGAATGGCCTAATGCCAGGAAAGTGAAAAGCTTGAGTTGTCCATGTAATAGCGTCAACTCTTTAGCTTCCCAAAGGTTTTTAGATGTGTAATATACATAGTTAAGCTGAAATCCGTAGCCAAATTTGGTACTTTTCTACATCTGCAGTCTGAAGAGCAGTGAAGAGTCTCAGTTTGTTATTTGGCAAAGGAACAATAAATGAAGAGCTGGCCATATTTGAGACTGAGAATACGAGAGAGAGAGAGAGAGAGAATTGCAATGACATTCAACTAACTGAAGATTTAAGCTGTAATAAAGTTTCTTGATAGAGTCCGCCCCTTTCAACTGCTCAATGGAAAAAGATAAAGGTATGATACGGAATGAACTGTTGCCTACTCATTTCAGCTCACTCACATGCCGTGTTGCTATACTGTATAACTTGCAAGTATAAGTACAGTATAAAAGTATGTGTGTGTTGAGACTATCTAATAAAGTTGCTCACGGATTAATTTGCCTATTGTTCTCTGGATGCAGCATAAAGCTCTCCTCAAGAGCGGTGAGAATTAGAATTAGATAAACAACCATGGACTATATTGTGTAGAAAATCTTTTCAAAGTGTCTTCTTGAGCATCAATAGCTTGCCTGCATTAGACATAATGGATTGGACGCGTATATTGCACAAAGAACATGTAACAGACAGACAGACAGAGAGAGAGAGAATGTTCTCTCTGAATCTGTTTATTATATTTTTGCACTTGATCTTGATGCTCCTTCCAACTTTAATCCATAGCGGCAAATCCGTTTCATATGGTTTCATATTTATATGGTAGTCATAATCAAAAAATTGTATGTAGCTCGTAATTATACTTTCATACTGTATACGGCTTCCAAAAATTCCCCAACACTAAACAGACAGTTTCGATAACACAGATTAAAATCAGTGAGGTTCAAACAAGAGCAAATTGTGAAAATACACTCAATGTATATGATATGTAATGGAGATGGACCTACACAAACTTCTACGCTGTATGAATTTCACTTTGGATACATGAGGAAAGTGGAAGATGAAGATGAAGAACTTCTCATCAATGGAATGAACAATATATCCCATAGTGATACATGCCTTTTCATTTGCTTATCCTATTATTATTGCTATTGTGTCCGTACAATGAAAATTCTTGTTCATACTTGGACAAAAGTTTGTAGTTTTTGGTTTTTTAGCATCGCGGTCTTATCCTACTGCTGTACTTGTCCATTAATTTCTGTTGAAAGGATTAATGTAAATTAATTACTCTGGTTGTGTATATATGAGTATTTGAGAGAGAGAGAGAGAGAGAGAGAGAGAGATGATAAAAGTAATTAATCAAGCCTCTTGACAGGTTTTCTCCCAACTTGTACACTCTTAATAAAAAGCAAATCTCATCTCTGGATTATTTCTTTTGTTCAAATCCGCATCCCATTTCCCTTGAATTACACAACTGCGACAATTAGACAAACTTTGTCTGTTTGTAAGTGAGAGAATTCTTTTTTATTTTACACTAGAACTTTGTCCAGCTTCCCCCTTGCATTTCCTTCTTCCTGTAATAATTACTATATGCTTGTTTTTGCAGTGCTCGTCTGTTTTCTGCCATGTAAGTATCTATTATTATTTGGGAATAGAGGATAGTCATCTTATGTGTAGATTCAAGATGATGACAAGGATCAAAATTGGTAATTGTATAGGAAGTTGTTCTGAAATTTGATTGGAGTCATTTTATCTGTACTCACAACTGCTTTGAGAAAATGACAGCTTAGCCGTATAAACAAAACGATAATCCTTGTCATCAGAACAGTGCAAGTCCATGCTACTATTTTATGCATGTTCTATACTCGACTCAGCCCTGCCCTAAAGCAAAAAGATTGTGTCATATCTGTACGTAACTCGGGATTTCTATATGTACCTATGAATATACATACACAAAACAAAAAACAAGGAATTTTTTATCTCGGAGCTTGGAGAAATTTGATGTGTTGGTCTTTTAAAGAGGATTATATCAGATCAGGGAGGAGAAGGAAGGAGATGAGAAATGGTGACTTGAAAAGTAGTACATTCATATAAGATACATAGTACATACATAAATGAGCCTGAGTTAGGAGAGTGGGAAAACTCTTCTCTCGGTTGTTCTAATTGTAAAGCTTTGTGTGAGCATATTAAGTTGCTTTTGTATTGTGTCAAATGACACAACACACTTAAGAGTTGAATGTTGTTTGGCGACTTGTTTTCGTTCGTATTTGGTATTTCTGGGATGGCGACATAAATAGAAGAAAGTTTATGCAGTGTGAATTGAGAGGAACCTCGTCGTCAGGGTGGATGGAGATGATGAAGACAGCAAATGGAAGAACAACCCTTTTGTCACGGTGGACAATACACTCGGAAAGTTACAAAGTATAACAACATTGACGACAACACTCACAGAGACTCACACACACACAGTCAACTTGAGAGAGAGAGAGAGAGAGATGACAACCAAAAGACCAAGGTTTTCACTAGTTTTTACGTGTAGGTCGTAAACCCTTTGGATTTTGGATATGAGTAGAGAAATTTCATGCTCAAAGTCTTTGTACAATGCGGTGAAATGTTTTTGCACAGCCACAACATTTACAAACGACAGATACGGATTAAAACATGCAAGTCGAACATGATGATCATCAGATAGATAAAGTACCTATGTACATACAGATATGTATCATGAATACATATTTTGTATTGCTCATAGAATACACTGTCACATGTGTGGACGACTGTAGACTGTATGTAGATTGGGAGAATGTCAATACGATATAGTGTGCGTGTTGTGGAAAATGTTTTTGCTATGGCGAGTTCCATGCAAATTGTATTTACACCAGCCTGTCATTTCCGAATTGAGAGAGACAGAGACATAGAGAGAGAGAGAGAGAGAGAACCGAGAGTAGAAGCAGACATTTCCTCATGTACACGTCCGAGTATAGGACAAGAGAAAATAAAATTATCAAGAAGAGATATAACTCCAAGATAAGGAATAAGGAAGAACAACTCGATAACATTTTTAGATGCTGCCCACAGCTTGTACTCTGTAGCTTTTGAATTTGGACTCACAAAGTTCAAACTCCCTAATACAAATAGGCTAAAAGAAAATGTAATGTACCCACAAAAAATACATACATACTATTTTATATATACTTATATTTCTATTTGTATAGAAACAGAGCCGGCAAGTTTTCCTGGTAAAACAACCGACGAAAACAAAATGACGGTCATTTGGAATCGGAAACTGAAAATCCAAATAGTTTAGTTGGGACCAAAAAGTTTACTTATTCTATTGTTCACTGTCTTTTCCCTTTCCATCGTTTGACTCACTATATACATACTCTCTGAACTTTCTTACTCCAGAACTTTCTTAATCACTGTAGAATTTGTCAAATTCCTTGTATTTGTCTATAAACTCTGCGTATTCTCATTCATCAACAGAGTTCCTCTGTTGAGTTTTTCAGTCTTTGACTATACATTCTGAGAATTCGGCAATGTTCGATTAATCCAATCTGATTTTGCATCTATTAAAATATTTAGGTACTGATCAAATATGGATTTGATGGCTTAACCAACCATACTCGTAAATGTAACTTATACAAATATAGGCTATAAGAAAATGTAACCAATTAAGTTGGCATAATTGGTGTCTCATGCTTGGCTTGAGGGTTCAGACTTAATATTGTTTCCACACAAATTGAACTTTAAATAAAGGTCTTGTATAAAAAAAATCGTACAGCAATTCGGAGGTAAGATGATAGAGCATTGTGGTTTTTTTTTGGGGGGGGGGGGGGTTTGAATCAAATTATAGTATCATTAAAATTAGTATGAGTATTTGGTACTACGTAATTTTGAAGGCAAGGGAAATAAAAATCATTTCAAATGGCTGGGATCTAAAAAGGAAATGAAGGTTTTCATTCATTGTAATAGCAAAAAACTTGCATGATATTCTGTAATTTATATTTACTTGGAATTTTTATAGTCAAATAATAATTACATTGAATGCATGATCGAAGCTTCACATAAAAATAAATTTAATTACTGTAATGAATGTAATTTTTTGTGTGGAAAACATGGGATTTTTGTAAAATTAATTAGGAAAAATGAAAGATTATACTGTAGAATTAATTTTGAGCTACAAGTCACGTTGTACGATTACCAACACAATTACGATTGCTTGTCAATCCAATGCTCAATTGTTTCTCCTTCTTTTCCCCATTTGTTTTGCCCAAGTGTTCTGTGGGCACGTACATTATTGTATGTCTGTACATATTACATAGTCATGTGCACAGTCATTTGTTTCTGTCTCAACGAAAAGGAAAGATGATGCAGTTTGATGGTTTTTATTCATTCATGTGTGTGTGTGTGTGTGTACAGCAAATGATTAAATTGCACTGAGCACTTTACATACATACAAATTTCACACTTATCCAGAATCAGAATTGACGTACTGACACTTCATTGAATTTCCGTGTACTTGTCCATTCACGATTCATCTACTGATGTTATTGCCATCGTCGTAGTAGGTACAAACACGAGAGTACTTACAAAAAATTTAAAAAAAAAAAACGCTCATATTTGTCCGTAGGTACACTACACAGATACACACATGGCAAAATAATTGCCATGTAATCTCATTGAATTGAATAATTTTTGTGTGATGCATCTTGGGAGATCCGTCATGTGTGTGTTAAAAATAAAATACAGTCATAACCAAACTTTGTATAATACTTTGTAATGTAAGTATACAGAACATTCAGTCAGAATTCTCAGTCTCTCCCCTTACCAAGGAAGAAGAAACAAAAATTGCCGCTGTGGCAAAATCACCCTCACAATTAACAATTACCAATAAAATTTCATCACCGAATTAATAATTGTGTGTACTTGAATGTCTTTGCTAAGCAAAGTTGTCTTGATCTTGCTCTTTCATATTTCATCACTATATACGCAAGCAACTCAAGCTCAAGTATGAACAAAAGCCGAGGGTATCTAGCAGGAACCTTTTTTTATATATAATAATATATTCACAAGAACCAACAACTAAAAGTATCTTCTCTCTCATTCTCTCATGCTATCTTACACATGTACATACACTGATTGTGAGACGACTGTCTCTATCACTCTATAACTCCAGACATTCACATAAAACCAGGGCCATATAAAAATCATCCTCATTATGTCCATCACCTATTTATTAAGTTAGATGATGCATCTCCTTTTCCCTTCTCTCATTCCTTTTCTTCTTGTCTTTTCTATATAGTATATATATATAAAAATAGGATATCACCGTGACCCATCCTTCATTATTTTCCAATTTCTCTCCATATAATTCCCAATCCCATATCTCCACGGCATTAGTCACATTTGGCAGGTACGACTCATCCCTCTCTATTTTTACTTTACACATTGCTTACATATCCGTAATAGACACCTTTGAAATGTGGCAATTGATAGCGACTGACATAGAAAACTCAATCTACAGATAGATAGATATGAATGTGTATACGATATTACACATTTCAAATATTGTACAGTTTTTACTACATATATTTATGTACGTACTTTCATGCCATGTCATGGTTACTTATTAGATTCTCAAGGATACTGGCGGAAGAAGGCAAGAAAATGAAGTGGACGAAAAAGATCAAGAATAGTCATACGATATATATATATGTATTTCTGAACTAATCTGTACAGATATTTTGTATTCTGTGTGACTGTGTGCAGTGTGCAGGTAGGTCAGTCATCTTGTGTTTGTGTGTGTGTGTGTGTGTAATTCATCCTTGCAATCACGAGTGAAGTTATAAATATAGCACTTCCACTTAATTGAACAATGAGACGAAATGAAACATCTTTGGATTGGATTTCCCTATGATTATCTTCCATATGTCACAGCATGTCAAGTGTGTTGTTCTGTTTTGTTCTGCTGTATACTGCTCAATGTACATACATACATGTATATACATAGCCGAAGTTGTAATATTTATTGTAGAGATGCTCATCTCGTCAGCCTCTGGTTATCCTCCCTCTTCTTATATTACTCATAATTCATATAATAATTCTGCAGATAAACTTGATTACATCATGGTAATTACTAATCCTAATCATACACATCTTACAAAAAATCTGTAGGTATAAAATCTTGAAGAGATGAGCAAATAAAAAGTTAAATATCAGTATTGTCTGTCTGTATGATTTGTCGTGCAAAAAACGACGAGTGCTGGTTAGCGCGTATTAAAATAACATTTAGATTAGAAGACGGAGATTTCAAAGGGATATGCAAAAAGAAAGATCAAGAAGATTCTATACATGAGGAATATTGAAAACAAAAAATGGAATTCATTGCAAAAAAGGATTAGACATTGATGATGTGTGTAGACGAAAATCCATTCTATTGGTAATATTGAAAATATTTATGCAGAGGGTTTTTTTCAAAAAGGAAAAAAACCGTTCATATGGTATGGTATAGGAAAAAGACACAAAAATATGTGTATGATAATCCTTTGATTTTGGATGTACAAGGTTGAGATTTTTTAATTAATAGACAATATGCCAGGAAAGAACGTGAACAGCATGAGGTCTTCAAGTTAAAAATATAAATGACTTTTCAACTTACTCAATATAAGATTTGATTGCTTAATGGCTAATACAAAGAGTCATGTGCATTTTTATAGCTGCAACAAAACATCGAGTAATTGCCTATTTGTACAAGATATTCCCCCCAGTTTTTTACTCACACCATATACTAAATACCAAACCAAAAATATTTAGCAAAACCTCTAAGCTTCAAAAGATGAGAATTTCATGATTCAAACATTTTTTTCCCCTGTATATACGAGTACAAAAGATATAAACTGTGTGAACGTCCATACAATTTTTTAGTCATCTTTTATTGGTCATCAATAAATATAAGAATATGAATTCCATCATCAAGTCCTTTTGAGACCATCAATTTTATTTTGTTTTTCACTTCGTTTAGTTTTTTCTGCAAAACTATAATGAAATAGACTTATGTTGAATGACAAAAAGGAACAATACAAAACTCGAAACTTTTAGCAAGTTTAAACGGTACAAAAAAGCGATATCGTCAATATCCACTTACGTTCTCAATCTCCATCTCTAATCACAATTTATCGTAGCAGGGAAATCCGGACTTTTGTTTTTGTGTGTGTATAATTTGTGAATATGAAAAAGTTGTAGGTTATGATGATGATTTGATATGCGAGGAGAGATGTTTTGATATCGCAATAAAAACAGTAGTAAAAATTAGAATTCATATTTAGTACAGTGTGTACATGTTTCGAGATATCCAGTTATTCATCATTTGGTGAGTGCCGCTAAAAGTTATTACATTACATACAAATATGTTTCCCTGTGTGTATTATCAAAAACTGAATGTGGAATATGAACTGAAGAATAACGTTTTGCTACTTTTCAAACTCTATTATATGATTCTTATTCTTCTTCTTTTTCAGCTCTAAATCATAGTAAATGTATGAATGGTCGGCAAAAAGTTACATACGATACCGGTAAAAATGAAAACAGGCGCAACCTAGTAAATTAAATCAAATGGGGTGGTAATAAATAATAAATCCAGTTAAAAATTTGAAAACCTCTCAAATGTTTTAATGGATATCCTTTAACAAGTTCCCGTAGAAACACACACAGACACACACACACACCATGCTCAACTTGAACAGACAATGCAAATATTGTCAAGTTCTTTTGTCGATGTCGTTGTCTTATTGTCTGTGTGCACAGAATGAGTCTGTTGGAGGGAACGAAGATTGGAAAGAAAAAGTGATGTGGTTGTTGTTTATGGTGAAATAATTACAGTAATTACACAGGTATTCAACCATATGTTTGTTGTAATTTGAAGAGTCTTAGTTGGAAATTTGAGACTTTGAAGATGGATGTTTGGATAGGTCACAAGAGGGTTGGAAGCATCAAATAAACGGAGTCAGGTGCTTTAAAATGTGTAAGCTTTTTACGGGGAATAAATTGGGCAATAAATGGACTCGAGGGACTCGTAAAACTGATGGACCAACTATATTGCAAAAATACATATAAAAAAAAGAGAAAAAGATCCTCCTATATCTACACAACTACACACTGTACATACATATCGTATATATATGTTCAATTTCAGAACATCCAAGCTGTATATAATGTCACTCTTTTTTTTTTTTTTTACTTATATCGAGTTTTCTTCCTGAAGATACGGATACAAAAACGGATATACGATATATCCACATCCACATCCACATTCCATTTCCACACGTAGCTATACACTTAAATTTCACAAAAATCCCCATCTTTTCTTTCTTTTGCTCCCCTTTAAAAAATCTAACCACATCTTTAACGCTCAAGTTATGGGGTTTTCTTGTCTTAAAGAGTCTTAGTAGCCATCAATAAAATCCACAACGAGCCTTCTCTCTCACTTTTTTTGCAGTCGTGATTTTACAGCAGGCGTTTACGGACTGGGCTTTTAAAAATGAACTGACGACAGACTGAGGAACTGAAAATACTATACACATATCTATAGATTGTCTATATGTAGGCATTCACCATTTACCATTTACAATTTACGTACACCAGTATATATAGTAATATAGTAATATGCTAATATATATATATACATCTGTTGAGATGATAAGATAAAACAAAATATACTAACCTGGTATCGACATCGATGTAGACCCCAGTTATGCAGCTCACAGTATCTGACTCGGAATGACACAGGAACTCTGGAACTTGCCGGGTATTTCCATTGAAGAGACGCCTGCCGAAATCCTGCTTCTCCTTCCAAGTGATCGATGCCTAAATTCAGAGTAGAGAGAAAGAGAGAGAGAGAGAGAGATGAGTGTGAGAAAGATACATACATGGGGCGAGTGTAAGTAATGAGAGAGATCCGTCAACAAATATTATCCACTTCCGCTTCACAATCATCCATTACTTTTCAATTTATGGATAGTCGAGTCACATTGGAAGCTCAAGTCCTTTTGTCAAAGTGATTCTAACGATTTTATAATGCTAATGAACAAGTCAAATACTCAAACGGACAATCAAAAGGGCTTCAATCAATTTTGCACATGAAAAAATTCCGCTTTCATTTTTCACATCAAGGGGAATGCTCAAAGTTAAATCGATGATGAGCTAAATCATCAATTTCTTGGGGGATTGATTAAATTATAATCTGAGATTTTTTTTTTGCGTGTATATATATATAATATATATATATTTGTTTACAAGGTTGACGACTGTTGTTATTAAGTGGGGGAGGGGAGGGCCAAATGGGAATTAAGGATGAGCTTCCATTTCTCGCTTGAGTACCCATACAATTGATACAATATACAATATGAAAAAATAACAAGATGCAAATTTTGTTGCGTAAAGTGTTAAGTGTACAATAACTGCATGAATAGTCAAATTTATTTACTCATGTCATGATACAAAAACAAGAGGATGACGAAGAAGAAGAAGGAGACAAACAGAGAGCAGAGAGATAGAAATATATATAGCCATGAAATTATCAAGCTCAAACTCACTCCCACATCCATTGTTTGTGTTCTCAGCTTCAGCTTCAGCATCGTTATATTGTTTTAATGAATATATGTGAGAAGGAAAAAGAATAATAATGTACAGAATCACAATTAAATTTCAACTTACTGGAAATACTGACGGAGGACTGAAAGCAGGCGAATGTGAAGACAAGCAATGTGGTTAGAAAGAGTCTTCTTCGACATGAAAAAAAATTTGGCCGCATTTTGGAGTCGGTACTTGATGATTTTGTCCGATTTCTTCAAAATCCTCAGCTTCAATGTGTCTCCGCTCTCGTTGTTGTTGGTTGTTGTACACGGGGCTTGTGGGTTCTGTCAAAACATTATAGGACAAGATGAATATAAATAACAATGTTAAAAAAAACCGTTCAAAATGTCAGCTAGCTCAAGCATATAGTAAATGAAACGAATTAGAGTTTAAATTTTGACCTTTTTACGGAACAAAACATTGAGAGAGAATTGCAAGTTAACTGGCGTGTCCACCACAATGAAGTTTTCAAATACCAATGCAGTCTTATGCTTCTTTTTTTACCCAACTTTTTTTCCATTTCTCCACTATCTGTGTAGTTAGTTTAGCATTCACTGCATTTTGTGATTTGTGCGTATTTAGTACACGCGTATGTAGTACATACACACACACAGTGAGTACCTATACACAACAAAGAACTATGCTAAATACCTACCATTTTGCTCAAACTTTGACGAATAATAGAGTTCACCTTTTCAAGATTCACAAACCGTTTCTCTCCATAAAACATATCAGAGTACATACATACTTACATATATCGTTTGTACAAGTCAAGCTCAATCTATTCATTTAAATTTATGCAACGCAGCGCAAAAAACTCAAGGAAACAAAGTCAAACTAAATGCTCACACAGTATACAAATTATACACACACAACTACCTAAATAAAATGCATTTTCCTTCCATGCAGGCAGCAGCATGTTCCTTTCAACATCTTAACAAATGATGAAACTAGGTACTCGAGTTTTTTTAACTCGAGAGTGTCAATATTTTGTTACTATGAATTAGTGCCAACGTATATATATATATCAAAATATCTGCATTTTTTTCAGATTGGCATGTGTGTGAAAGATATTCTATGAAAATCCAAAAACCTTGTGAAGAAAAACAAATCTGGGGAATCTCGCAGTATACAACAGTACATACAAGAAAATGGAGCTCATTGACTATGTGCATAAATTAGACATTGTTAAATCCCACACCCACATATATATATATATATATATACTCGGCACACAAAACAATTGTCTGAGCACATGACAGTCTCGTCAGTCAAAGTCTGTGTGAAAACTCAGACTAAAACTAACAGTACAAATGAGATGTGTGTAATGACTTTGGTAGGTATGTTTTTTTTTCAGGACAAAACTCTATTTGAAAATCTAATGTATAGTAATGTAATATGTATAGCCAACACAACCAGAACAAATGTTCCAAATTCGTTCTACATTCATCATATATGTACATGCGACAACGACCATACACATATACACATCTACATTTTAGTTGTAGATGTGCAGAGCTCTGAATGTGAATAGAGATTAAGAACAAGAGAGAAAGAACGAGTTGAACGGCGTAAATGTTGGATCATCAACTCAAAATTTATGTAACAGATGAGATTCCCTTCTCTCCCTTCAATTCCAAATACTCACAACATTGAAAATTCAAGACTTCAAGACTTTTTTTTCGTATTACATTCAAGTCTGTAACCTTCATTGCAACAATGAAACACTTTACACCATGCCTATCCATAATATAAAATATAACTGACGAGTTTACCAAAAATCCCACATAGAAATGCCAACCAATAGTTTAGCAAGTACATACAAACGGAAAAGACACAGGTAGTAAAAAAACTGCAACTGCATGAGCTCACTATGAGTAATTGAAGAAGAAGAAGAAGAAGATGCTAGTTGAGATCAGATGAAGATGTGTGTATTTTATGGTCATTGATTTACTAAA
The DNA here is from genome assembly GCA_034699125.1 of Gisinianus flammeolus. NCBI lineage: Eukaryota > Metazoa > Arthropoda > Collembola > Symphypleona > Katiannidae > Gisinianus > Gisinianus flammeolus. Next base: position 26,741 of record JAIUND010001140.1, read on the forward strand.
TATGGAAATAATTGTACGCGCGGAACAATCCCCATTACGTACTACTGGCATTCTTGGAGACTTATGGAACCATAGAATACAGAATACAGTGCATACAACATTAACATAATTATAGAACATCGAACATAATTCATCTCGACGGAATCTAGATCTGTACATGTATCTGTGCATTCGCGGGATGATATTTTAGGGAAAATGTGTAAAAAAAATTGGGATAGGATTTTGCAGTCACATGTGGATAGGCAATAGGCATTGGTATACTATTGTAGCATGGCGTGCTCGAGAAAAGTAAGTAGTTGTCAGAGTTCCTCCGATGGATTTATACCCATTATATTTATTTTTATATCTATAGAGAGAGAGAGAGAGAAAGAGAGAGAGAGAGGAAGGCAGTTATGTAGTTGGTAGTTTATAGATTGTTGGATCTTACGTCAAACTATAAACCATACACGAGACCGAGACCGACCGACCACATACGTATCGTATACATTTCTTTCTATAATATGGATTAGTGTGAGTTTTTATACTTTTATACACTTCCATCTCAAAATATCTTTTTACTCTTTTATCCGTGTGTGAGTACAGATATAGTACAGTCAAGTCTCTCTCTCTCTCTCTCTCTCTCTCTCATCTGTGGATAGGTAAATGTTATGTGTGATATGTTTTGTTATGTAGGCCACATGCAATATCCTGTTAGATGAAACGTGCACATTGGACGCTCGACTAGTTCCCCATTTCAAACTCATCTTTTTAAAAGCACGTTTTCTGCGTGTCTGCTTGCGTCCTACCCCACTTAGCACAAACCTTGTGCTTGTGTGTAATGCTTATGAAGTGAATGAAGAATGTACTACAACTAGATTTACATTTCAATGTGAGACTTATGATATTTAAATATGTGGGTACAGATACAATTAATACTCTAATACATACCGCCTGAAAATGCACTTCTGTTTGCATTTGAAAACACCATTACATTTTGTAAACAAGCCATTTATAGAAATAAATGCACTTGATGATGATCATGAATGATGAATGATGATGGTCTCATGGCTTTTCACCATTTCTTCATCCTGATTCAATTAAATTTATGGCTGCTGCTATGTGATTTACGTGACTGAAATCTGACCAAGTCACTCCTGCTTTGTCACTGTGTGTTTTTCTTCAAAAGTCTTTTCAATCTTCAATTCAAATTCATTGAAATCGTATTTCAATCAACATTTACACACAGATTTCCACCATGTTGATATACAAAAACTGATATGGATATTGAATATTGTAAAACGAAAGAGCTGATTGGTAATTTAAGAGGAGCTAAAAAAAAGAAATCCCCGAGAACTCTATACGTTCCAAATTATTTTTGTAGATTTCGTGTGTAGTTCATTGTGGGTTCCATGCTGAGAGAGTTTTTCTTTGAGATTTGAGTTTTTTGAGCTTTAGAGGACGGACGATGATGCGTATACATACATATACTGTATTTAAAGATGGTCATGGGAGAAATTGAATCAGAAAGGAATAAACACAGATAATTGTTTACGTGGACTCCCAAATGAGAATGAGTGTCTTTTTATCCATCCAATATAGCACAGTGAGTTTGATGTTTTGTCAATGGACCCAATTTTAATCAACTCAAATGTGATCCAACGATATACATTCAAGAGCAGACAAACAGACAAAACGAATTCATATGGACTCCTTTTTGAGGAAGGAAACCGGTCTTGAGGTTTTTGTCTTGCTCTAGGTTACGAATTACGACCATCATTACAATTACTATTGCTATTACTATTACGATGGACGAGATGGATTGTAATTCTACTTGGATTCGAAAGTATTACGTAGTCCACATTCTCCCCCTTTAATTCTATACCATGTGGCTTTCCCCATTACGATATAGGTTTTACTTGTTGATGATAAACACAGATTAACATACAAGATTAACGTTAAACTTGCGTACACTACAAACACACACACATACTCAAGAAAACTGGGAGAAGAAGAAGTAGAAGAAAGAAGAAAACTGTCAAGTAGGTTGAGACTTACATTTTCCTATTGAAACCAAAACCAAAAAACTACATAAAAACAAGTTTGGATTTTTTGAGCTCCTTTTAACTAACGAATCTCAACATTAAAAATATACAGAGATGAATCATTTGATTATTTTTAAATGAACACGTTTCTTTTCCTGTGTTGGACTCAGAGTCCTGTCCAATTCCAATTCCTCATATTAAAATAATAACGAATTATTCAAATATTTAAAAAAATTTAGTTCATACTGCAAGACTAACGTGCATGAAATGAGCAAAATTCCTTTCTCATATTTTATTATCTGGCGACTCAAGATTCTTGAGTAATTTAACTTGAGTAATTTTTTTTGCCTGGTGTTTAAAGAAAAAATTGTAAAAAATCCGTTTTGGGAAATCATTTGAAAATAACTTTATCAGAGGGAATGACAAAAAATCCAATTTTATTTTGATGCCTCCCAAGTAGCCGTCAAAATATCATAAATTATTCTATTAAAGCATAAATTTATGGGAAAATATCACGGTTTGACGTGTAGTAACAGCAGCGGAGCCAAAGAAGTATGTACAAAGTAATAATAACAATGACAATTCCACAGGCAGTTCGGATTTCAAGTTTCAAAGCAGAGTTGTATATGTACAGAGTACAGATATATTTTTCTCATCTCCATCATTTAATCTTCCTGTTTTTTTCCCTTTATTATGGAGCGCAAGTCACGATATGATGCTTATGGAATCTTTACGAGACTCTTAAAAAAATGCAATGATTTTTAATAGTAAGTCCATGAAATGGGAATGGAAATTGAAACTTGAGAGAGTCGAGAGTTGTGGGTCATGACATTTGTACATGATTGAGGTGAAATCATTTGATGACTGATGGTCAATCTTCGTGCACTATACAGGAAAAAAAGAATGAAGAATGGGAAAACGGATGCTTTTCCCTAATGACTCGTTTTAAATTTTTTTTTGTAAATTCATCTGTAAATGCGGATTCCTGAACTTGTTATCAATATTTGACAGCTTTCTCTACATCTAAATTATTGTAAAGAGAATATTTTGCAGAATAATAATATACAGAATGTAAATGGTAAATGAACTCGAGCAGCGTATATTTTGCTTGCCAATTCAACAGTTCAGTTTAATGGAGAGGGAAGGAAAAAGTTGATATCTAATGTGCAATGTACAGTTTATATTGTCGATGGAAACGTATTTTATCATTTATTACGTGTTTATCGATACCTATAATACAGAATTTTTGGGCTGACATCATCAAATTTTGACCGCAATGGTTTTCACTATAACCTCAAACTTCGTGGTAAATGATATGAAGCAGAGTGAGGACTCATCTACTCTCAATACACTACTATGTACATCTAAAAATGAGCTGGAAAAAGAGCCAAATCAGCTTGATCTAGCCCTAGCAAAAAAAAAAAAAAAAAACCACTACTTTTACGTCTTCATTCACGAAAGGAATAATGAGCCTGTTAACTCTCCTTTGAAAGTAAGTGCTGACGAGCATGGATCTGAATTCAACGAGTCAACGAGCAAAATATTTAATAATAATAAAAAAAAAAAACCTTTTTATTTTTTGAAGGAAAATGGGAAAAAATCCCATAATTTTCCTCTCTTCTCGTGGTTCTTATCATTATATTATTGTTATTTGCGTGAAATTTCTGCTTCATTGGTATTGATTACCTACCAAAAGAAATAGAGAGCTCAATTTGAGTTGTCAAGCTTTAAAAGCCCCTTTGTTTACAATTACGTAATATTTTTGAGGATTTGATGTGGAACCCATCAGAACTCAAGAAAGCTCTATATAAAAATTAAGCTAAGTGAGCTATAACATCAAAATATGAAGACTTGAAACCAGAAAAAATGTTTTCCAGTTTGTACATTCCAACAGTGAATTTTCAGTGAATTCTTGAGCAAATAAACTTTGAAAAGGGTCAAACAGATGTGAAATTTCGAACATTCTGATACATTTCCCTTCAATTTCTCCTACGTCTATAACGAATGTCAAAAGAAGCTCGTAAGTATTAACAAGCGTGGACAGCAAACGATAACTCATTCGACACACACACAGGCATACATACACACACACATACGAACAAATCAACTTTCTGTGTACAAACAAAATCAGACAAACACTTTTACTTGTTTAAAATATAATGATAATAAAATTCTGTGATGAAAAGAGTCAAGAGGAGTTGTGTATGTGTGTGTGTGTGTTTGTGTGTGGAGGAGCCGTTGTATTTGAAAAGGTCAATACCATTCGCAATAAAATATTAAGTCACGCTTACTTTAGTGAGTGAGCGTCCAAAAGATTGACTTCCTAACAAGCAATAACACAGCCAGTAAGTAGATAGAACGTTCAAAGCAAATTACACAACATACAAAAAGTGATGAGTGTTTGCCAGTATTTGTACTTACGTACAAATGTGTGTGGGTAAATAAAAGATCTGTACAAATGGAATACAAATACAAATACATAAAACTCATGTACATACGAGAGACTGCAGAGAGGAAATGCAGTTGAATAAATGCGAAAAGACTGTAGTGAGTATCGTGTGTGTGTGTGTGTGTGTGAGTGAGTGTGTGGTGTGTGTGAGTGTACATAACCTCTAATTCACACGTAGATTTCAAGATAAAGACTCAAGATATGAAGATGAAGAGTGAATACAGATATTGTACACAATAAGATGTGCTCTGACTTCTTCTTCTTCATCTTCGCCTTCTTCCTCTCTTTCGCTGTTGGCTTAAGCTTATATAGAAACATGGGTTTTGGTTTTGACTCTTTTTTTCTCTCTCGCACACACATACAGATATTACTCTCCTTCTTGTTGATTTCCAAATTCAAAATCCAAATGGAACAAAGCAAATAGCACTGACATAAAACTTTTGTTATCACACACACATCCACTCCCTTCCTTTTTTCACAAGTATCATCCTGTAATATCCCTGTTATTACGAGCTTATTAGTAACAGATTGGCTCATGCTGATCGCTCATGGTTGTGAAAACTCAAAGAAATGAAGAAGTATAAGAAGAAGAAGAAGATGCAAAAAAAAAAAAAACCTTGTTTGTCTAGAACTTGCATCAATACACAAAACAGATTCATAAGTTTATGCACATATAGCAGACAAGTTGTTGTTTGTTCGAATGGAAGTGGGAAAAACTTGTAGCGGATCTTCATACAAATCCTACACGTATAGATAATCTCTGATCGTGAATCTTTTCCCAATATATGGGAATTGTGAACCATCACAAAGTGTATCACGTCCACCTTCCATTCCATTCCATTCCATCCACCACTCGGTCTATTCTGTTTCTGCTGTTGTTCCATTTGTTATAGATATTTTCGCTTCACTCGGTTTTCTCTGAAGCATAAACACGACTTTTTCCTCATATACCTTACATATAGACTAATTATTGTTGTAGATGTGTGTAGAGGAAATACAGGTAGAATGTCGTATGTATCGTATACAACCGGAAACTACTGCAAAAAAGACGGTGGTGAATAAGTTTCATATTGTCATATGTCAGGTTTTTTCCATTGTATATTAGTCAACACAAATAATCCATGAATATAATATGCCCAAGTATACCTACGGATATGTATACCAGACAACAGACAACACTCTCGTTTATTTATGGTATTTTTATAAAAAAATACAGACAACAATGCCCAAAATACCGCATAATTCAGGATTACAAATGTGTGTGTGTGTGTGTGTAAAAGTGAAAATTTTGCTCGGATCTCAATTCAATAGTGAAACTGAGAGTTTCTGTGTACAAGGGGAAAAAAATTCAAGAACAATCCTTGTGACGGGGGGGAGGTAAATTCTACAACTAGGAAGGAAACTTGTGACTTGTGATTTGTTCTGCGGGTAATTTTTCACTAGATAATTTAAGTGGAGGGAGAGAGAAAACGTCCACTATCTTCATGTGCATTCAATAATTTTTTTTTATATACTTGATGTACAGAAAAAGGATCATTAGGGAAAAAGAAGAAGAAGACGAAGAGGACAGGAAGAAGAGTGTGGACTTTCGTTTTTTCTGGTCATCATGCATGACTTGAACATTGCTATGCGTTTCCTAGCTATAATATGTACATTATATGTACACATTGAACGAGCCAATGTCAAGCTCAAATTCTTGCACATTCTCGTAGTCGTATACGCATATAAATTGTTCTCAGCATAATACGGATACACACACACACATGTATACACATAAATAATAATAATAATAATATTCAAGTGTGTGTACATGTAATACAGGTATAATTATGAGTGAATTACTTGTCTCTATAAACTCTCAAGTACATGATGCTCTTTTCTGCTCACTTTATACTTGATTCTTATGTATTTGATGTATTATTAGTATGTATAATGTGTGTGGGTGTGTGTGTGTGTGTATTCCGTCCCGAACGTATCTGTCCATCTATCTGTATTACTAATCTCAAAAACTTTTTGCAAATGGCAAATGCTATGGCAGTTGAGTTTTTTTTTGGATTTTATGTTTTTATATGCTTGTTGTATTAAAAAATCTGGTTTAGCTATTACACATCCATTAAATATCCGCTTGAATATCCATCCATCGTCTCCACTTTATTCCACACAATTATTCAAACTCTCAAAAACTCAAAGGGGAAAAGCATGTAAGAGTATATTTTAACCATACGATATATGTATGCGTAAAGGCATACATAATATGATGGACTGTAGAGTTTGCCATTTTGTTGTCGGAGAGGGAAATCAACAAAACTCTACTGAAGAATCTCACACACACAAAAAGTTTTTGTTAAAGTGTAAAACCGCGCAAAGCAACGGCCTGATTACTATACGAACGAAATGAAACGAATCCTGACATCAGTGGTCTCTCTCTCTCTCCCTTTTCCATGTACTTCAAGTTACTTTAGTCTACACTTGAAACGACAAAAATGTTAGGGTAATGGTAAGTAAAACCAGGGAATATTCTTCAAATTCCCATGAGACATTTACCTCTCAAAAATCTGGTTGCCAGAGAAAATACCACTGACTGAGGCAAGGAAAAAAAGAAGAAGGAAAGAAAAAGAAGTTGTATGAAGTTGAAGGTACAACAGAAAGAGATACAAGAAAAGGCATTTTCATAATCGACGGTAAAGTACATGACAATCTTTTGGATTTGAAAATGAAGGAAAAATACTGCGAGACAGGTGAATTGAATTCTCTCCATCTTTTACATAATTTCTTCTTTTCCTTTAGTAGAAAGATACAAAAGAAATGGATAAAAGTTGAACGCGGCGTAGAAAAAACAAATGTTGATGAATGTGGGATATTTATATATTTTTATACATATTTATATGCTTACCAATTCTATGGGGAAAAAAGTATAAACATGCACATTTCATGTGTTCATTTGTATAATAATATGTTCCAATGTTGAGTTCAAAGGAAGTGATTTAATTTAAATTTCACATTCCATCAGTTGAAAATTTGCCTTTCTCACAAAATTGTACACAGCAGATGAAGGAGAGCAGTCGGCTGTGTGTTTCATTTCATCAATTTGGAGAATACAAAAGATAATTGAAGAAATCAGGACAGATCAAAACAAAGTTGTAGAGAATTCTATAGCGGTATAGCAATATGTAGTAATATGTAGTATGTACTACAAACTTTATATTGGTCTGAGCGTATAGCCGGTGCATGTACATTATTGCATTAAACATTAATATGTGCATGCATCTGTGGATGCTATATGCTTGTATAGCGTGTAGCGACGAGCAATAAAATTCGAAGCCGGGTATAAAACTGAGATTCTGCAAATACCCGTCCCTTTTACCTCATCTATTTTCAATTTGATTTAATTTCCTCTGATGAAATCTCACAGAACTCACCTATTTGTGTCGAGAACACAGAAAAGAAAAGAGGACTTGAAGAGAATCTAGAAAGAAAGTCGGGAACGTCAGGACGAATTAATTTGATGACTTTGACAGCATCAAATTATTCACCTTCCTTTTTGTGTGTGTGTGTCGCAATTCAATTTGAATTCAAATAATTCTGAATTCCGTTTCAAATTCCAGACTCTGTAGACTAAAAAAAGAAACATAAATCCAACGGACTTAATTCACTCCTCATATGAATTGTCCTAAGCTGATTTTTTTTAAATGAAAAGCTTAAAATGAAAAAAATAAAATCATTTTATTTGTACACAAATACGGAGAAAAACTTTTGACATTTGACATTTCGACGTTGATTTCGTGGAGTCAACCCCCTTTTCTCTCTTTCTCTCTCTCTCTCTCTCGTTCTCTCTCTCTCTCTTTCTCTCTCTGCCTCCGCAATTCATTAAATTAAGAACCTCCAACTGTGATGGCAGGAGAAATGTAATCCACCTACTCACATGCTGTGCCCTCCTAAATTCTTAATCCTAGGTTTCCGTCTAGAAAAATTTAGAGAGTTCAAACGTGCTGATTTATACCTCTCATTATCCCATTAAATGAAATTGCATTGCACTTCAAACTTCAACAAATGCCAAAATATGCTCCTCGCTCTTTTTGTTTTTGGCACACACTCTCTCATAAAACCCAAACCCCAAACCGTACGTTCATTTAGCATTTAATTCCCTCCACACAATAAACTAGATTTAGATTTAGATTTGAATCAACCAAATTTAATACTTTTACTACTATCCCAATCATATATGAATATGCAAACTGTATGCAGTCACTATTATGGACGGATGTTGTGATCAGATTTGAAGGGACTTGAGCAGTCAGTGTGAAAATAATAGCTTTAATTGTTCCAACAAAGACGAGAGTTTCGTCTAGATAAAATCCTCCTATGCATATGTTTAATTTCCATATAAAACTGAGATGGTTCATACTATCTGTATATATATATATCTATATGAACTGGATAGCCGTGTGCGTGCGTGTATGTCTGTCTCTGTTCTGTCTATCTGTCCGAGTTCTTGACAAATCTTGATTGAATTTTTAGCTCAACTCCTCTGCATATTCAGTTCTCACGCCGTTCCATTTCCATTTGTCGTCTACTAACACAAAAAGTCATAGTCATAATCATAATCGTAATCGTAATCGTAATAGTAAAACTTTACGAGTCTCCTACTCCTATGATTCCTCTTCCCCACACAGTCAAACTTGATGTAATTGTCGTCCGACATAAGAGCATCTCAAAACGAAACATTATTGTAAATACGAAGAAATTCCAGAGAAACTTCCGACAGACGGAGTCAGAGAGAAAGAGAGAGAGAGAGAGAGAGTTTTCATCTCTCATGTGTATGATATACCTACTACACCATTTTCTAAACTATTGCACATTCCCTCTCTCTCTCTCTCTTTCACTCACAAATTACAGTTGAAAGCCTATTCCGAATTCTCCCACCCCCATTATACATAATATGCAGAGTACATGTGTGTATAAATTGTATATTGTATTGAAGCTAAAAGATAGAAAAGATAAAGAAAAACGGGAGCAAAAAAAGAAAAATCGCCCGATTCCAGCGTATGGGTAAGTAGAAGTACCTAAAAAGCTCATAGTTAAACTAGAAGAGGAAACTGAATTTACCCCTCAAAAAAAAACGAGAAAGGGCTGGGAATGCCCGGACACGGTCACAGAGTCACGGTGAAAACACACTCTGTAGTAGTAGTATCTGTAGTAGTAGTAGTAGGAAAATCGATGACTCCAATGAAGTGAATGGGGGAACGAACGAAGAAGAGACGAGGAGGAAGAAGAGTATGTATGGAGAGACGACGGGCAGCAGACAGAGAAAACGACAGGAGATTCCGGTCCAGCGGATGTAGTCACAACGGCTGCCGTTTATTTCACTGTATGAACGGATTTAGTAGAAACAGTTTTTCTTTTCGATCTCTCACTCTCTCTCTCTCTCTCTCTCTTTTTTTGGCGAATTATTATATTGGAACACAAATCACTCGTAAGCGGACACAAGGAAAGATTGAAAAAAAAACTGTCCTAGTGGAGCATTACAATCTGGAAATGACCAAACATCTTCACCAAAAAATCTCACTCAATTTGCTCGCAACATTTTCATTTCACTAAATCTCAAATAAAATGGTCCGCATAAAAAAAATTAAATAAAAAAATATCCTCTCTTTTTTGAGTGTGTAATCAGACGGAACGTTTAAAAATTATTTTTTCAAATCCCCACTATCCAAAGAATTTTTTTAAACACATTTTTTTGTACATTAAAAAATTTAATACTTTTATATTTGATGTCAAATCTGTTTTTTTCTTGCTATATGTGAGCACAAACTGGAATATTTGAGCTGGACACGCATCAACAGTATTTGAAAAAAAAAATAAAAATAGAATCAATTTTTCCGGTATCTTTTTTTTGTCTCTTTTTTTCTGGATTTGTACAGTGGATTCGGATTGGGAAAGGATCAAGAATCCTCTGAAAGCACTCGTACGAACATAAGCTGAGTTTAATAGAAATTTACGATCAACACAAAACCACTGTCCACAGTGATGTAGAATTTGTTTTTATTTGTATTTGTATTTGTATTTGTGTGTGTGGAAGGAGGAATTTTTGTATTTCGTATTTTGTCGATAGAATTTCAGTTTAAATGTCTGACGTCCGTTGTTGTGTGTATATGTTTGTGTGTGGATGGATGAGCGTTTCGCTTCAAGTCGGTATTTTAGTGTATTTTCTGCACGAGAACACCGGAGACGTTCGGTTCGCGCAATGAAACTCTTAAAAGATGTACTTCAACTCGGCTAAAGGTAGTTGGTCTTGAGGAGAGACTTCATATTGCAGCATGTGCGTGAGTGCAAGCCCCAACAATGACTACCATTCGAAACACACACGAAACAAGTAACCATGGAAGTTCTTGGATGCGAGACGGGGCAAAGTGATGGCAACTATCTGTATAGGTAGGTAATGTAGGAGTATTTAGTAGGTATGCATATAGGCAACAACAAGTGGAGAGAGAGAGAGAGACGAGAGACAGAGAACTTCAAATGCATTTGGCCGGTTCTAATCGTAAGTTGTAAGGTAGGGAGCTACAGGTAGCAGAACATAGATATATCTAGCTTTCGCTACACTATCTGACTCTTCTCATCATCATCAACACACATACACAGACATACAGACAAGAGACTGAATCAAACTATTTACTATCTGCAGTACAATATAATCAGAGTGCAATTTACTACTCTGCATACATACACACATTCACATAGAACATCCCCCCCCCCTGAATGTGTTTCCATGCCCACTCGTTAATAAAGACACTGGCACAAACTCACTATGAGTCTTTATTTATGCCATTCTAAGTTTTCTTATTATATTATACCAGCCAAAAAATCATATCAAGCATAAATATGTAGAAATTTTCAAGATTAATTTGATTGTCTTTTTGAACCCTTTTCTAACAAGTGTAATCATTTGATTCATCAGGTTTTCTAGTTTGATTCTGTAGATTTTCCACATTTTTTAGTCCTTTTAATCCCAATTTACGCAAATTCTCTCCTGCGAATGTATACAAAAGCAGTGGTGCTTTGAAACAGGAATTTATTGCGTATTGATTGAGGGAATTCTGTATGATATATCGTATAAAATATTATTGTATAGTATGTATGCACTAGTTGGTGAATAGTGAATAGGAATTTATCGTGTGTTAGTATGTGTGAAGGATTTAATTCGGTTAATATACATTGGGTTTGATATGAGAAGGCCCCACATTGGAATAGTTATGATTTCAAACTTAATATCTGTAGTTTACTTTAGTCATGTACTAAAAGTTCCCCCACAAGCTTTTGACCACCAATTTACGATATTTAATAGTTGTTACTCTTTCATAGGAAAGTTTTCTCTCGTGTGAAAACGGTGTGGTGGATTCCGGATCCGGATCCGGTTGGAAATGATTGAGGACAGTGAATTGAAAAGCGTTATTTTTACTTTGAATCCAACTCGCAGTGACTCTTTCCCTTCACCGTCATCAGCATGCGTGCGTATTGCGTACGTATAAATGAATCTACGAATTTCCATTCTAAATTTTTCTCCATTTCCACGAATTGTCATCTCGTTGTCAAGGTAGATTTTGATTTTGCGTGTGTGGATTGGATATGTGACTGCTTGATTTTGATCTGCTGCGAGATGGTTAATTAAATTATGGAATTTCCATTTGAAGGAAATCAATGCGGTAATTTGTTCACACTTTGTTGGAAAATATAAGGAAGAATATATGTATTTGTATGTACAGAATAAAGAACTCCTTATTAAGTTCACATGAAAGAACATCATTAGTTTTTTGTCTTTGGCCTCTTTTTGGCTTGTGAACACACTTCACACTAACTAAGGACCATCAAATTTCGGTAGAGAGAGAGAGAGAGACAGAGAGAACTCAAATGCAAATACATATAGGTACATATCGTACAGAGGGAATCGAGCTTAATCTCTCTTGGGTACTTTCTAGTACTTGTCCATGATTTTACTTATAGTCATCATCATATTACAAATGCCGAGTCGAGTGGAAAATTATTGAATAGGTATATCCTCATTCTCAGTCTCGGTTTCTCCGTTTCACTTCACACAAAAAACTCACTGGTTTCGATACCATCTGAAAGTTGATGCGCAAAATCATATGGGTTTTTTATTCCCTCATTCCCTGTGCTCTTTTTTCTTTATTAGACTACTTACAATGACGAAATATCTGTACATTTGATCCATATTCAAAATTCGAAAGAGCCTTTAGTACATGCGTAAAATGAATTACCAAATACTTTTTAATATAAATTCCATGATACTGATTAGTTATTTGGTTGAACAGTTAGCTCTATATTCAATCTCAATATGTAACATGTATGTATGTATTTGTATTTATGTACAGAACACATGAACTTTTCACACATGGAAACAAAGTACGGATCTATACCTATTCATATAGTCAATATGCTTGGGAATACATGGGATGGGTGTACAATTACGATATGATATATATATTTGTTATATTCCCGAACACTATAGGGATTCGGGGTAAAATATGGAAGTTCCAACAGGCGCCGTCAAAATGATGTAATTTGTGAGACGCATCATCTATTATTTATTGAGCATTTTGCATGTGTGCAATAACTCAATAGAAAATCTCCCCCTTTCAACGATTCAATGGTGTAACAAATCATATGTGTAGTAAATAAATAAAAAACGATACAGGAATAAGGACGTTATTTCCGGTAGCAGCTTATTTTGATGCACTCAATATTGTATTTTGGATTTTCAAGTGTACTTAAGTACGTAGACGTACGTATTCGAGTAGCTACATGTAGTGTCTAGTGTCTCACAAGAAATGGAAATATTAAAAAATTGAAATGGAATGGAAATGTATCTACATGAAATTTCCCCATTTATTTATGCAATATACAAATACCACAGATGCTACCCGCAGTTTATTTCGGTATATTTTGAGTGCTTGTTGTTTCAAAGTTCATGTTTCTCAAAGTCACTTGATTCGTTTCTATAATTTCAATCTCTCATACCCACAAGTTCCATAATTGTACCATTCATACTTAATTTTAGTGTATATTCTGTGATGAATTCCCAAAGAAATTCCACCGTTGTTGTTCACAGCTGACACACTTGACTCGCCGACTTTCATAAATAACTCATTTTTTAATAGTTTAATCTGTTTACATAGGCTTCAACTAAGAATCTGTGGAAAGCTCAAAACTTTGTAACTGATCTTTCGTAACTTTAAGCTGGAGGATTTGAGTTTCCTTCAGGAAGACGAAGAGCTAATCGATTTGTTTGCACGGGCGTTCACGTTCACGCTCCGAAAGTAATGTACAGCTTAAAACATTCCGCTTTGTACATATACGTATATACTTTTAATTTTTAATACTTCAGCTCAAGTTTTCCTTGTTGTATTTGACGTTGGAGGATCCTCTGTCTATTTTCAAACGAAGAAAATGAAGAAAAAATATCTACAGTCTGTCGGGAGTTGGTTTCTTGATTCTCACACTACAAAAACACAGACACTTTTTTTTAAAAAAAGTTTAATAACTTCTCGCCCTGTTAAATACGTTATTATGCAAACATTAAGTTTTTTCACACTGAACGTGTAAACTAACTACATACACTTCCATACACTTCGTTGTGCGTATCGTATCAAAGGTGAGTTTCCCTATTTGTCTACGTAGACTCGAAATTCAAGTGTATAAACTTGTACTAACGGAAGTGTACATCCTCAATATATAAAATACCAGTCAACTCAACACAGTCCACCATGTGAATTTTTGAGAAAGTGTGGACCTTCACAGCTTGAAATTCTGGCTAAAGAATATGACATCGGGTTTGATTTTTTTAAAACAACTTGACGGAGAATCTTTTCTTTCCTTCCTTATATCTGTATGTACAACCGGAATAAAAATCACCAGTATCATTCCTTTTGTGAATCCATTTACCAAATGAAGATTTTGTGGTCAAAGTAAAGATGAGTAACTTTTTTTCCGTTTTTTTTGCAAGCCTTTCAGATTAATGCGAACATACCATATTTTATCTGTATTATAGATAAACTTGTGACGGGGATGTTTTTGTGTGTGTGTGGAAACTTTCTGTCGGATGTTTTTGTGTGTGTGTGGAAACTTTCTGTCGGATGTTTTTATCCAGGACTCTAGGATTTGGAGTCGTCGTCGTCGTCTTTGTTAAAAAGTACCTCTGTATACCAAGTCCACAAGATTGCTTCTCAGCGTTTCAATTAACTTGAGAACTCAATTTGCAGATTGAACAAGAATTTTCAGTAGTGCAAGAAAAGTCCATACATGAGTATCTACTGTCTATAAATCTATTCGTGAGACTTTCTTTTTCGGCGAGAACACGCGTCGAGTCCATGATGTCCTTGATTTTTGGATACGAAAATGAAAAATTCAAATGGATTTTTTCCTAATCACATTG
>JAIUND010001141.1:0-41642 GCA_034699125.1 Gisinianus flammeolus
AGGTATTTGGGAAATGTTTATATAGACTTAAATATAGGTATTTGGGAAATGTTTATATAGACTTAAATATAGGTATTTGGGAAATGTTTATATAGACTTAAATATAGGTATTCGAGAAATGTTCATAGTATTGTTTGTCAAATTACATATCGGGTCACATCGGCATATATACCTATCAAAATAAAAATCGTTTTAATTTAAGTATGAAGTATTAAATATTCCTTGCAATGGTAAAAATTATTACATACTAAATTAGTATTACTAATATATGCTAATAGTATAATACTATTATATACCGTATTTTCCTTTCCGTCCGCATCCATCGCCAAAGCTTGTAACACCAAATACTGTCCATCTTTAAGGAATAATTATAAGTAGAATTTTGAGTTAATGTACAACTCTGAAAATTCTCCTTTACCTTCAAATGCATACAAATTAAGTACAGACCTATTGTTCTGGGTGCACAGGATAGGACCTCCACTGTCTCCGGCACAGCTATCAGTTCTTCCGTCCTTTCTGCCCGCACAGAACATATTTTTCGTGATTTCATAGGGATATGTAAAACGGCACTCGGCAGTTGATACTATTGGAACCTGCAGGAGAAAGAATATATATATAATTTCTAGTAATTGTGTCTGTATTCAGTATTTTTTTCGCAAGCTATATATTTATTATTTGTTTACCTTTCCTTCATGCAGTACTGTTGTGCCAAATATATGAGTATGTTTTTCTTTGCCCCATCCTAGAATAGTACACAATGTTTGTGGACTGGGTAACGGTTCGTTTTGTTTAGGCAAACAAGCTACACCGGCCTGAATGGATACCGGTTCGGGTAGCAGTAGTAGAGCAATATCGTTGTTTACAGTCTCTGGGTCAAAATCCGGGTGAATAAATGCAGCATCAATCTTTTATCACACAATAGACCATAAAGATTCAATCTTTTTCAACACGAAATACGATAGGTTGCTTTTTTTAAAACAAATGTTCGGCTAAACTAACTTTGTAATGTCTTTCTGTTCCTTCATCTCTATGTAAGTGATGCTCTCCTATTATTACATGAATTCGTCGCCGTATACAGTGTGCAGCCGTTAAGATCCTTATAAAAAACAGTATTACAATTATTTGTGAAGATTGTCTTTTGGTTAAGGTGTCGTATAAAATGTTAAATTACCATCTCGGGGCAATCAAAGTACCACCACAAAACGCTTCCTATATACAACACACATACTTATTTACGCTTGTACTTATATATATGGGATTCACATAAGTAATGAATACTATACTCATTCTGAATTGGGAACTATAATGACGAGGCGAACAGGTAAAAGTTTGTTTTTTATATACCTGCGTTCGGCTTAGAATAGCAACTTGCCATGGCCAGCGACCTTTAGCCGCTTCTTGTCCACCCAGAATTCTAAGTGTTAGTCCACGAGTGTCTGATTCAGTCAGTCTAGCCATACCACATTGAGAATTTGGCTCAACACCACGATCATTTCTCCTCGATAGTCTATCAGTAGAATTTTTTCTACGATTTGGTTTTTGTCGACCAACATAAGTGCGATTATTGTTACTGTTATTATTATTATTGTGAAGAGTCGTTGTGGTAGTAGTGATAGGAATTTTTAAACCATTGGGTCGTTTATTTCTACCAGTATTCAGATTGATACTGGTTGAAACGGGGCTGCTAGAAACCTCAGCAGATCCTATAAAATGAGTACAGAACATAAATTATTCTACAATAATAATAATGTCATGCGAAATGGAATGCACTCATGGAGGAAGGTAGAGATAGAATATTTAAACATGATGTGTACGATATAAAACGAATAATGGTGTTAGTATATAGGCACAATGAAACTTTCAGTACGAAACTATATGTCTTTATTAACTCACTGTCATTTGACTGGTCCAAATAGTCAGAGTCGTCGGGTAAAAAGTCTCGTCTGCTATTGTGGAATATGAATTCACAGTGTGTTCCCCTTTTGTAGCAAAATGCCTCTAAAATTGTTTTCAAGTAATATTTTTTCGTGTTTATTTATAATTTATATATATATATGCAAAGTTGTTGACAAAAAGTGTAAGTCTACTTTAAATTGGAATGCGGTATAAATATACATAAATGCTGGAATTCACGTAGAATTTAGGAAATATTTTTTATTTTATACTTATTCTAAAATACTATACCTTCATGAATCATCATATGCTCTCCACATATCGATGGGAACCGGCAGGCTCTTGAGATAACCCCAAACGAATGAGAAGAATTAGATTCAATATAAAAATTGTATGTAGGTAATAAATAGTAATAATAATTGTTTTCAACTATTATTTCACACGAAATCTCTCTATTGCCGTAATATTTACCTATAACGATTAGTAACGCATTTTCGACTGCATGATGACCACCTGGACCAACCAGTGTACACAAAAGTGTCAAAAAGAAATTCTGGGGAATTGTAAGACCTCACGGATTTACAACGTACACCGTTGCACACCTATATACGAAAGATTTAATTTAGTATTAGATAGTGTAGTATGTATTTAGTTAAGTCAATAGTTATTTTATAATTGCCTTACACTCATGTTCACTTTTTCTATTTCCTTGTACTGTTCACAATGAAATATGAGAATGTATATGAAAGCATTGTAATTTCTTTGATGAAAAATTATTGAAAATGGGAACAATGTCCTTTAGATTAGTTTAAAAATTGAATTGAACGATTAATCACAGAGACAAAAGCGAGTTACCTGCCATTTATGACTAAAATCAATTGACATGTGTAAATAAAATAAGGAATATATGGCAAATTAACTTTGTGTACATTTGATATTTTAGCTATACTCGTTATCTTAAGAGCATTGACTGACACTAATCAAGTTCCACTTGGTACATATGTACGTGTAGTACACGTACTGTCAATAATAAGTATTATTACTATTACTATTTATGTACCTATCATAATAAAGAATATGAATTTCTTACCTTATACCGGCGTAACTTTGGAATAACATCACAGAATAAAAGAGGCAGTGACACAACAAATAGGAAAAGGGTTGGCAAACGCATATTTATTCACTTAATGTGTTGATATGAAACAACGTATTAACTTATTGTAACTAAACTATATAGATATTACACCATCTCCACTATTAATGAAATGAAAATACATTCTTTTCACGGGAAACAAAATGAAAGTGCGAGATGAATTGAGATTCCTTTATATATAATTGGGGGAAAGGATGATTAGACAGAGATCATAACAGAAGTTATATCCAGTGAATGAATGAGATGAATACGTAAATCTCGAAATGTTTTCAAGTGAAAATGAAAAGAAGCCTGACTGACTGGAAGAAATGTTTGAAATGAAATGAGAATGTTGGGAAATAAGAGAGTGAGAGTGAAATGGGAAATATGTAGAAGAAATAAATAGAATTATATATGTAATTTCCTACTTGGATGGCATGGTAATGTCTGGTAGCATGCAATAACGTGTGTACAAGAAATGCAGTCACTGAAAATTGTAGTAGAGACAAAACATAGGAAACAGAGCATGTAATGTTTGTCTTTGAGTAAATATGTGTGTATTCATCCAACCTATATATAAACATGTAATATATCTGTAAAGTTGAATGGTTCCGATTTCGGTCGGTCGACTCTTCTCTTACAAGCTTGGGATGTTCTCAACAACCGTTTTTTCCCCCAATCCGGACGAAGGGAAATGTCTAAAAATCCTCACCGTAGGACAAACTTCACGACAACTGACGTTTTCAGTATTGCGTTCATTGACTGAGAGATGTTGACTCGAAAAGTAAATACCAAGAAGTTACTCTCATTTTTCTTTCATCTTGGTGTAGGTAGCTTTTACGGATAGGCAGCAACTATTTGTTTAATTTTTTTTTTACTCTCTTTATTTCTTATTTCTCCTCCACATTGAAAACTTTCATCATCCATGTAATTAATACATAACAAGTTCCTTATCCATTTCCCATTATCCCGTGTAATACTTATTTATCTATTTGTGAAACATCCAATAGTTTCTTCTTTCTTCGTATAACAGAGAAAATAGATACATTCGTAGGTACGATACCTATTTATGTGTGCATAAAGCGGAATAGGTATATATATATATGTGCAAGGAAAATGTTTGTCTCCCTTCTACACTCTTCTGACTTTTGATGATAATACGGTATTCCTTTCGTTTGTTGCCAAAATGAAGAGGCCGTTAACATAGAATTCTTTTTTTTTGTCTGTTTATTATTGACATCTTATGGATATGCATATGGTATAGCTACATTTTCCCGTAGGTTGATCACTTCCCACTTTTCCAATGAGTTACAATCACCCTCGAGAAATAATATTTAAAAAAAGTAAACTGTATATATACAATCCAAATACACTGTGGAAATGGACTGTCTATACAAGGAAAACGCGATGCGTTTTAATTAGCATGTCGTCACTTGCTATATAACTTTGAGAGAACTGTGACATTTTTTTTTTCATTTGTATTCGTATGTTGACACTTGACGGCATCATTCGGATCGTTTTACGTCATTTTTTTCTTGGAAGGATCGTTTCCGACTCGTCCGTCAATCCCCTCTTGATTATTTTACCGCATGAAGATAAAAATGAAAATGTTATGTGAAATGTGAACAGAATATTGTATTTTCACACGTGTTTTCTTGGAGGGTTCTATAGGTGACAACAGACGAGACAAGTATTTATTTATTGTATTTTAGCCCTTCGACAAACGATAAATTCCTCTCACCTTCACAGTGAAAGTTTCACTCAAGTCTTTTCTACAAAAACAAAAATCATTATTACATCATTTAGAATGGTAAATATCATTTGAGAAGCTCTTCTTTTGCCAGTAACAAAAATAACATAAAGCTTCTGTTTTCCGTTTTTTTTTTAACAATAATGATTTATTAAAACTATTTACAAATATGCTCATACACACGAAGTACATATATTTTACTGTACGTTTTTGTTTTTTCATTCATTCACGTTGAATGGTGACACACGTGGAGACGCGAAGGGCTTTGGACTCTAGACGAAAGTCATGAGGAGGAATATATGTATTGTCGAAAGGGATACAGTTTCAAAATGGGAAATATCAAGTTCCGTGTACTTTCTTGTTTGTATTTCCTAAATTTTCCTTGACGATACTTGAGGGAAGGATAATGTCCTTCTTTATATATGGATAATACCAGCCATGTAGTAAATGTATATAAATTTGACTTGAATTGTTAAATTAATTATTGTTGTTTAGTGTCAAGATTTTGACAATTTCCACTTCCGGTTTATGAGTCATGTCCTCCCAAAAAGCTGTGCCTGCCCCTGAGAGAGCAAATGGGACTGGGCCGATGCTGATCTTCCCTAATACTTGCTTTGTTCCTGTATTGACACAATCAAAATCAAAGAACAAATGTCAGTTGAGTTCAATCGAGTTTTCCTTATATAGGATTTTTTTTTTAACTTTCAATTACTCTTATCCCCTCTACATCTTTTGTGAATAACTTCCTCAAGTTTGCATGGATTAAAATGTAATTATAGGCTAATCATATTTGCTCAACCTAATTAATGCAACATTGGGATTCGAGTGTGTGTGTGTGTACTAGAGAGAATATAATAAAAGATTATGAAATCACGTGATAAATGAGAGGAAAACTCTTACCTAATCGACCTCGTGCAATGACAACCAAGAGAAATGAAATTTGACTGAGGATTTGATAAGGAATCGTGACAACGAAAGTGTCATCATAATTTGGAATGCTCCCCCATCGAATTATACGGGTTTTCCGGGATTTCATATTTTTTCCTTGTTCTTGAAGCGTAACTTTTACATATGACGATGCTATATATATATATATACAAGAGTTGAAATGGAATTATGCATGCATTCATTTAAAAAAGATACGTCATGATGAAAAATGTGATAGGTGTGTAATATATAGGTGATGAAAAGGAAAGGGACCTTACTATAATCGCAATCTGTCAGTTCATGTAAGCCACTAGCTTGAAGGATTTTCAGTTGGAGAAGTCCTGGACTGGGTTCACGAGACCATTTCAAGGAAGTACAGAGTTTGATCCCATCAGAGAGTGCAGAATTTTCCAGTTGTTTCCAAATTGTTCCCGTTCTATAGTCATCCACTGAGTCCAATTGCTCCAGTCCTTTCAAATCCATCAAGGGAACATTCACAACACCCAATAAACTTTTCTCTACTTCTCCTTTACTACTCAAACCCGTCCCCACCACTCGTAATTTGAGAACTTTAGTTTGTAAAACATATTTCCGGACATGGAAATTAAATTCCTCATAGAATTCCGGTGTGATTCCTTCATATTCCTTTGTTCTTTGTTTTGCACTTCGTCCTGGGTATAATTTAACTTTGACACTATGCTCAATGTGTCGAGGGAAATTTTGTCCACAAATGATTTTCACATGAAGCATTTGCGTGGTCGAACTATAGAAAAGAGAATAGGCAAGTTTCGGTGTGGTGTCTTCTTGATGAAGTTGAGGGTAAAATGGTTGCTCAACCATCGGTACTTTATTCTCACTATACAGTAAGGAAGTGGACTCGAGTAGTGGTCGGCTAGCTGAGAGTCTTCGCACCATCGGCTCCCGACTTTGTGATTGTAGTAAAACCTATACATTGGAATTAAATATACGTATGCACAAAATATTACCATTATTTTGTGAATAAATTTGAGGGGAAATTGAGCATTATGTATACACGAAGAAGAAATAAATAAACGATAAAACTCTTACACTTACGGCAGGAACAACAAATTTGACATTTTGATCGGGTGTGAAAATATTTTTATGTGGAACAATACGGAATTTATCTCCTTTTCTAGGACAGCAAAGATTTTTCACACTAGTCTCTGTATCGCGTCCATTTTCATACATGTTATTATTACTCTTCATTCGCTTCCTACACAACTGAATGCACAACCAAAGACAGAGACACACAATCAAAAGTACGACGACACAAATGCCACTCAGAGCCAGTGTCCACTGTTGTGAACTCGTCCATGTGTCAAACCAAGTTGGTAGACTTGTCAAGGAATTATTACTGTCATCATCACTACTACTCCCATTCCCATTTGACATCATTTCTTCATCTGAACTTTTAGGAGCAGATTGTGCAGTAAATGGAAAAAATTTATCTTCCGCACTGGAAATCTCTTCCATTTTTCAAGTTGTTCACATGTCCAAATACAAAAACGGTCAAGAAGACTTCAATAGTTTTATACATACGGGATGGAGAAAACTGATAAAAGAGAAAGTACTTTTAACTTTTGACTTTTTACTGGTGAGAAATTACAATGATTACTCGTCGATTCATCGTTGCTTGATACGTTTTTACGTTTTTAGACCCTTCATGTTGAACAATGTCCGTTCATTTTTCTCATGTCACTATATATGGTTAAGTCTTGAAGGTGAAGAAGAAGACGGGGGAAACGAATAACGAATGGAGAACGTTCTCACCTTCACTTTTGATAAAATGTCTCATTTTCTCTCCTCCTTTTCATCCAATATCTCACCTAATTTTTCTTTCCCTTTTTCGTTTTTCGTTTATATATTGTCCCACTGTGCACTGCGTTAAACTCAATTTCAAATCACTATAATATTACGATCGTCTCACACAGTCTCAAAGTACAAGGTTTCTCTCTCTCTTTTACTCACATTTCTATTCCGTACAGCCACTCTGCCAATTAATTTCAAAGGACTAATCTTTATTGTGATTGTGATGAAACGTCAATTCCCTCTTGCTCTGTCTTACTTAAAAGAACATGAGAATGGAGAGAGAGAGAGAGTGAATGGAATGTTATACTAAAACTTGTGGCTCACTTTTCTAACGTTAAGTATATATCATCACACGGTATATATAAAGAGTGACATAAAAATATCTAGTGCTGATACATATCGTATATCTGTATTGAAGGAAATGTGGAGAGGGATCATCATCATATACACTTTGATAATGTATACTGCAAAAAATGATTGGGTTTTGTTCGTGTCTGGTGGATTGTATAAGCTCTATATAACTGAATCACTTATATTTGTCCTGTCCTCTTGCATTCATTAAAAATCTAATACAATGAAAAAAAAATATATATATATCTGTGGGAGCTGGAAATGTGTGTGTGGAGTAAAATAAAATGAGAAAAAATTCGTCAGTATGTATTGTGTGATATTGAAAAAAAATATCCATTAATATTGATATTAGACGAATGTGTCCGTACAATGGAAAAGACCATGAACTGTCGATCAATTTCCTTCTTATTAAATAATAATTTTCTAATTTTAATGTATTCGAATATTTTTCCTTTCAAAGGTCAAAGTTATAGCGAATGATTTGATTTGATTATTATTTTTATCTTACATTTTACTTTAGGGGAACTGCGGGTAAAAATGTACCACCTTTACATATTGCGGGGCCCCATGTTAGAGATACGGGCCCCGCAATATGTAAAGGTGGTACATTTTTACCCGCAGTTCCCCTAATGTAACCGAATATTTTTCTAATTTTTTGCCTTATTCTCTCTTTAACTGACGAGAGTTTTGAAATTTGAAATTTGAAATTCCATAATATATCTGATGTGACACAAAAACAACAACGAGGTTTTCATTCCTACATTCATATTCCGCATTTTATTCATTATTCGCATTCGCATTGCCTCTCACACTGTACAGGATATTTTGCACACATTTAGACTGACGACGTGAGAAGTCAAATATTTGTTCTCTATCTGTACAAAATTTACTCGTCTGTTTGGATATTTGTTTTGCATATGTTTTCCAGAAGTCACTTTTGAGGATTCTCAAGCAAATATTAATTGTTCATGATCACATTTAAATGGTACATACAATGTCTCGTTCGAGCTCCAACATATATACAAAAGCCACAAAAAAATATATACTCATTGTTTACATTTTTGATGGATGAAATGACGCATTCCCCTGACATATTTTTATTTTTGTAGTCAGTCCTCTCTATATATATCGTACATATATGTGTTAATTGAGAGAGCGCTTGGCTCATATATCAAAGAAAAGCTGTAATAATAATGTACATACCTATGTGAATATGTGTATGTGTGCACGTATCGTATGTACATTCATATGAAGGAAAATGCAGTTCGTGCGTAAAATTTAATGATGATGCTTATTTGAATTTGAACTTGATTGACTTAACTTGACGTACAAAATATTTCCATGATATTCTTTCTCTCTCTCTCTCTCAGGATTATTGTGATGATCTGAAACAATATGATCGATGATTGAAATATTGATTGTACAACTACATATATGTATGTACGAATGGGGGAACTTGAACTAAATGCGCCTCGTCGTCGTTTTTGTTTCATGTGCCAAAAAAGTGTGACATATTATGTATACATATGTATTGTGCATGGACTTTACACTTTGTGATTATGATTCCATCTTTTCCATTGTATTCCATTTCCATACTAATGTTTTTTAAAGATTTTCCGTTCATATGCCAATGACGACGATGATGATGAAGTATTCTTCGCTAAATATGACAATTTAATTTTGCGGAACAGCGAATTGTGTTTTTAAGATGAATTAATTGTATGTATACAAGTCTTCATTATCATACTCGTTTGAAGTAAAATATCAGTAGGAAAATTAATGGTTGCGGATATTATATGTATGGTATGTAGTATGGTACGATATGGTATGTAGAACTGTGCATTACTATATAATAATAAATTATTATAATGATATATGCATGGAATGGATAATAAATGGATTTAACTTAACCACTTGCACAAGTGTTCATCTCCCCATCACATCTGTCATCCACGCAGGCTCTTCAGGATCCAAAAACAAAGAGTTTAGTAAATACAAGTCCAATTTCTTTTTAAATAATCTTTGGTATATAGAATACTGACGAATGGATAGAGATAGTCCCAACTCATCTGCCCATCCTCTGATCATTTCAATTGCACATATTCTAAAATCTAAAATCCTTAACATTAATTACAAATACAATGGTGATGCGTTGGATGTGTTTTCCAAGTTTTCTATATACTTCCTTCAAATACAGACATGTACAGTTTAGCTAGAACACAATGAAATGAATTATTTGTGGCTTTAACTTATTGTTTTATACATTGACGAACGTATTACGTTCAATCATCACTCAATTAAGTACAGACAATAGGGATTACCATTGGTTGGGAAAATATTATCGATTTGTCTTTTGGAAAGAGGAAATTCTGTAGAAAAATGTATATGTACTTATATAATTTATTTTTCAAATACTCGCTAACTCAATTTATCAGGGCATGTCCTGTGGAAATGGAGGATTTCTGGTAGTAAAAAGTAAAATATAGTCAAAATTGAAAGTCAAGAATGCTTATAGTGGGTCCAAGTGAGAGAAGAGGGAGAGAGAGAGAGAGAGAAAGATATAGGGAATGGTAATAGGGGCAATTGTTTACGTAAAAGTTCACGCTTTGAGAAAATAAATAAATAAAAAAGGATTTGACTATGTGCTTGTTTTCACTTGAGAGAACATTAAAGAAAGCCATTTTCAGTTTCTTTTAGCTCTTCAGTTTCATTTCCACAACATAGCGGAATTTGGCATGAAAGGACTCGAGAACGAGAGAGAGAAAAGGAATGGATCTGTTCAGTATGTGTTTGGGTGGATTTTGTCATTGTATATACGGCTAAATTATTGTAAGTTGGGAAAAGCATAACAAATTATGGAGCAAATGAGGTTCATCCTAGGATTTATGAGCAAGATTATTTATTACGACTCCGACCCTCTATTTTCTCCCCATTTTCTTGTGCATAAACGCCGTTATGGTAAGTATCAATTACAGTCACGTCAAGAGCTAAACACCATCAATACTTCTACACACGCTCCATCTAATCGTACATATATATCCGTATATAAGTATGTACACACACCCTCTTCGTATGATTCATCGCCTTTGTATTATCCAATGCAAAACACACTCAAATAAAATAAATATCTGGATCTTGAATCTATACTCCTCCAAAGTCCGTATGTCGACATGTAAAATTCAAGCAAGAAAATCAAGATAAATAAATGTTTGTGAGATTCCTTGTTAGCAATAATCTCAAATTATACGTTCAACATTTTTTTTTTTATTGATCTCCATGAAGTAAGGATGAAATAGAATAGTATACAACGAGAGGATATATACTACCATTTCTATATCCGTATATAATAATTATAATTATTAGTTAAAAATGTCTTTGATTTGATTGCTACAAAGGGAAAAGAGCACACTCGAGTGCTCTAGTATTTATAATGAGTATTTTTTATTCTTCTAAGCTGAGTCCTCTTCTATAATTCCGAGTGATATGGCCAATGTCCGAACTTTATTTATGACTTGTTCTTGTACTAAATTGAAGCTCATGGCAAGAAGCGCAATCCCAAATAAAAGATACAAACTACAAAGTGCGATACTTACCTATATAAACGACGACAAAAACATTCCATTCAATTTATGTCCATACCTTTTGTGTATAATGTACATATTGTTTTCAAATAAATATTTGAAGAGGAATGAATCGGAAATTACTTGAGGCTCTCCCTTGTTCCAATCTTGTGATGGTACAAAATCACCGAAACCTGTGCGGATTCAAAGAGAATTACAATAAAAAATAAAAGAAATCCATTGGATTTCTATATAACGTCTGTTAAGTTCACAAAGGAACTATAACGATTTTCCTTAATTTGCGTAAATACTACTACTGCGACCGTCTTTGTGGGTAAAATTCTGAAAAAATTTAGGGTGACAGAAAAGGTCATGGCAGACAATAATGTCTCAGGACCCAACGCTCCATCTTGAGCCGTTTGACCTTTGGAACAGGTCAACGAAATTAAGGAAAATAATTATAGTTCGTTTGTGAACTTAACAGACGATATACGTAAATGGTGTGGATTTGTGAGTAACATTTGGATTACCAATGGTGGTGAGAGTGATGAAACAAAAGTAAGCAGAGTCAAGGAAGTTCCAGGGTTCTGTGAGAGAAAGTCGGAAAGAGAAATTGTACTGAGATTAGAGATTTCTGATGACAATACCAAAAAAAAAAAAAAAATGATTTGTGGTGTATTAAATGATTTGAGGATGCCAATGTATAAAGTTGGTAGTCGGAGAGTTGCGGTTAGATAAAAGAAAAAGAATGTATACAGTAAGTACCGGAATTGGAGAAGAGATAAGCACCCCCGATGATGTAGCTGAGTACAAGAAATGCACAAAGCCATATTGGGACGGGTCTAGATCCAGGATCTACCTCATCATCTTCTTCGTAATCCTCATCTTCATCTTCTTCATAGTATTCCTCCAGCTACAATTTATATATACACAACACCAAAATAAGCACCCTCATCATTTATTACCAATTTTCTTGGAAAAGTTGGAATCCTTTCTTGCTTGTTTATTTGTTTGCTTGTTTTTTTTTATCTATCTATATGAAATAGCCGCCTCACAGTTGTCTTTAGGAGAGGATAATTTGTACGCGCGTACACGAGAGAAAGAGAGAGAAGGAAACAAATTTATTTTCATTAGAATCACATTACGTGTTGGAGTAATCCACAACCCTGGTGAATGGAGGATAGATGGGAATAACAAATCAACGCAATGACTGAAATGCCCAAACTTTTCAATTTTAAATGATTTTTTTTCCTCTCATTTCATCTTAGACTAATCTTTTCCCCTTTTCGCTCTCTCTCCCTCTTCTCTCTTCAACTCTCATGTATACATATACAAATTGTTTTGTTTTGTTTGTGTGTGTGTGTGTGTGTGTGTGTGTGCGTGTGTGTGTTGAGTTGGGGACAACGAGAGCAATAATTTATTTTGGAGAGATTCTATAAGTATATGGAAAGTGTATAGTAAGATTTATCATGTTGAATGGTATTAATTTTTTTGTTGGGAAAACACAAGAGGGAGAAAACGAAAACTCACAAATCTTTCAGGGGGAGCCGAGCGCATTCTACTCAGTCGAGGTTTCATCATTTCTTCGTCCACATCTAAATCTGGAGTGACAACTGTTGGCTGTTGAGTAATTACTTCTTGAGCATATTTATTGTACAAAACCGGTAAATTCCTTAGATGCATCGGATGGAGCTCGGGCTCTGCAGACTTGGTCGAACGCTGAAAATATATTAAGTATACGTAGCTCCCTATATATTTATTATTATTACTATTATTATTATTATTATTATATTTCTCTCTCTCTCTCTCTCTCACTCTTTCTATTGCTATATGTATGTACATGGTGGAGAAAAATTGGCATGAGATCTCGAAGCATTCCATAAGCCGCAGCAGGAGCTCTATACACGTACATCCGCGTAATATTTCCCTTCAAAATCCAAATCCAGTCTCTCCTTTTGCTCTCATCTCATTCATCATCGTTGTCAGTAGTCATTATTTTAGAGAGAGGGAGAGAGAGATATAGAAAGTGGAGTTGTTGTGTCATCTCAAAAAAGTCTCAATTCTCAATTCTCTCGTTGGCTCTTACCGGTAAGTTATACTTTTGTACGCTTTGCACGGGCCTCGACTGGGCTGTCCGTGGTAACGTTGAATTGTAGGAATGACGTTGGAGTGGCGATCCCATTTCCCCAGCCATCATGCTAATCATTATTTACAAATATATATATATACAAAATGACAAAATCCCAACGTTATTCACCATTCACCCTTCGAAAAACTTTCAATTTTCCGATTGTTTTTTTAGTAATTATTTTTTCTTGGTATATGGTATTTTCAGGGGACGGAACATATAAAAATAAAGTAAAGACAAAAGAAAAGAAAGAAAATGAGTGATTATTTGTGAGCTTACAAGCAAGGATCGGATGATGTCGAAATGACGGAATCCGACATGGCAGAATCGGCAGATCTTTGAGAAACTCTCGCTGATCGTCTCATTGATCTTTTCATGCGAACGCTTCTACAAAGCATAAGTACATATGTACATACATATCGTATAGTAATAATGAGTTTGATGAGTTGGAGTTTGAGTTTGAGTCGAGTGTAGTAGAGAACCCAAAAAGTTTTTTAGTCAATTTAATTTACAATTTACAACTATCATGTGAGCCATAAAATGATAATACTTTTTAGTTTTTATAGTACTCATTCCCATCCACTCGTCTTCTTCATAAATTAGCTGTATTATGAGAGGAAAGGAACTTATTTTTTACCCCGCAGTTCTCGATGGTGGACCTCGAACAGATCTTCCTCTATATACAAACACCGAGAAACAGTGGGGAATGTGAATTTTTCTGTGAAAACTATACAATGTACAATGTACGATATATGTACTACAATTGGCCAAAATATTTTTTCAAGGAATATTACCTACGTATTGGGGCTCTTCTGCGTTTTGGCTTTCGAGTACAAACGTAGCAACAAACCTATACATGTACACATATGTAAATGATTCCATACAAAAGTATCATTTCGTTATTGAATATTGGTTCTCCTTTTTGGCTAATAATTTATTCATTTGCATAGACGACATACCTTCCAATAGAGAAAACGAAAGGAATTGGCCATGAAATCCCCTGGAAATTATCAATTCCTCTCATTATAGGTCATATGCTTGAAGAATTTCTCAATTAAAAATAGGTATATATCTATAGTCTATATACCTAAGTTGGACCAGCAAACGACCATGAGGGGAATCCCAATTATTGCATAAAATATGGTGACAATTTTCCCGAGACTCGTCTTTGGGGCAATATGACCGTAACCAATGGTGGTGATGACGACGATGGCATAGAAAAGAGCTCCAGTGAAGCTCCATTGCAAACTGTCTTCAGACTCATTTCCGTCCCAACCCTTTTTCTTCATGGCATTGAGAAGGACCATTTCGAATGCCTATCATAAACAAGTCCCACATATAGCTCATCTCCATCCTCAGAGCCAAATAAATATATGTGTTAAAAAAAGTACCGGGTAAATGCAAGTTCCCTCTTTCTCTCTCTCTCTCTCTCTCTCTCTCTCTCTCTCTGCTCTCCATGCCAAAATTTTAATGTTTAAAGTAATTGTGAGGGCACGGACAATAAATATCCGGCTATTTGAATGGGTTAAGTGAGAGTGAGAGAAGGAGGGAAGTATAAGAGAGTAAGTGAATCATGAATTAATGTTATTTGAATTGAATTAGCAAGGACCATTATCATGCTATTTTTTTTATTATATCTACACATACAACTATGTAGTTATTTATCTATCGTATATATATATATATATATATGTTAGCTCTCAAGTTTTATTCATTTTTTTTACTGCGAGTTTCCTCGATGCATTCTGTGCCCACTCTTCAGGAACTATGTAGTCTGTAAACAATTTCACACCAAAATTATGTGCATAAAAGTGTGCATACTTGAGCATATAGAAATTACAATATATATAATACATTCTGTATATTTACGAGTCATGATGAGATTTTTTTCCCTCTTCACAATCTCTTCCCATCTCCAATAAATTATCCGCATAAGACATATACATTTCTACATTTAAATTAAAATGAAAACGAACCGGCCCTTTTCGTCATCATCCATAAGTCGTGGGAGACACTTTTCCGGATTGTTGACATATTATGTTTCACCTGAATTGAAATATATGTAAAAAAAAATACCAACTTGAACGAGACAAAAAATATATAGATATTTAGGCTATACGCTCCATCGTAAAAAAAAGAAGCAAAATCTCCATAGCTAATTTCAATTCCCTTCCAATTCAAATTTAGTCAGAGAGCTCTCTGAATCCTTTCAATTACAAAAAAGGAAGCCTATACATTTCAACTTGGATCATTTAACTCTGAAAAAAAACATTCATTTCTCCAACTGAGTGATTGAAAATTGGATTTGTAGATTTGATTCTTCAATTGCTATTTCAGTTGTGGCACAATTTCCCCATTGAGATACTTTTTGGCATGTCTAATTTATAATTTATACACTGATGAAACTCTTGAAAATGGGGATAAAAATCCTCCATTCATTTTCGTTCATTTCCGAAAAAGTGATTACAATTTCTTCTCTCTTTTGTTTTAAACTTTTGTGAACGAACAAAATCGATGAATTGTGGGTGAATGAATGCAAATAACTATATAATATAGTGAGTAGGAGAAATATAGGAAGAAAAAGTCATTTTACCAGTTTTTCATGGTCAGCTTCCAATTTTTCAAAGACGGCTGCACCCACGAGACAATAGCCAACAACGAGACTGACAAGTCCCACATGAGACAATATAAATGTTGTCACTTGTTTACATCCCGATAAACAAACTCGACACTTGTTTTTCTCTTCAGGCTCCTCCATTTTATTATTATTACGATACTAGCACAATAACCAAATTGAATACACAAACACGAACACACAAATCATTGACGATTGTTTTTTTGTATATATATATATATATAAAACTTGACTCTGTCAGCTGATCCACATGACTGAAATCCCAAGTGTCAAATTCCTCAAATTCGATATGACTCTATATACAGATAGACTTGAACAACACAACAATAAAACGCTTCTGTTTAATTCCACGGTTTAATCCGGAATTTGTTTGCAGGATTTCACACAGAATTCCGATGCTGTTGGTTGGTGTTGGTGGTGGTGTTGGTACACAATGGGATGAAATGAAAATGAGAATCGTAAATGGTTTGACACTGTAATAAGAAAACTTTCTCCATGAAAATTAGATGAGAGCATGCGAGAGGACGATGGAGCACATGACGCTTTCTGAAACTGAAATGATTCCATGTCTTACATGGAAATCATTCCAAGTCTCTTCTCCTCTTCCACGATCCACGACAGCTCCTACTCTAATTTATCCCGTACACACAGACAGAGTAAAATAAAAGAAAAACGGAATACAGATAGAGAGAGAGAGAGAGAGAGAAATCAAAGGAGATTTGTGGGAGATGGACGGTGTGCAGCCGGTTCGCAATCACGATCTCCAACTAACAACTTAAGTCAACCAACGACGACACGTTGATCCGTTCCGAAAGAACAAAACCAAACCACGAAAGCCCGACAAAACCCAACACACCAAACAACCACACACACACACACACACGCCAGACACAAGCGAACTAGATAGAGAGAGAGAGAAAGAGAGAGAGAGAGAGAGAGAGAGGGAAAAAGAAGAGAAAAGTAAAGAAGCAGAAACATCAACCCAGTGGAACACAAAAACGCCTTTAATTAGCTCTGGTCCTGGTTCTGGCTGTCTCTTCGGATTTTTATTTTCTCATATAGGAAAACGGGGAAAAGATTTTTTTTTTTGTACTCTTCGACTTGCTTATTTTCACTAGCTACTGCTACTAGCTATGCATGTGCATGCTGCTCCTGAGCCCAAAGGGTTTTTTTTTCCTTTGCTCTTCGTTTCTCTCCTTCATTATTATTAACATTAACTTATTTTTCTATATAAGATTTTTTCATGTGTATATTCTATTGTATTGTATTGCATTGCATTGTATTTTTTGGCGTAACGTAACTTGAGCACTGATTCTTTATACCCAATTTCCTCCCCAACTGTGTATTCACAACACAAAACTTTGTGTGAACAAGAGGCAAAGAAGAAAATATAAAATTCTGTACAGAGAGACTATAACAAATATATACGATATTTCCTTTTGGTTTGCTTGTTTTTGGTACGCCTACTTATATATCCATCGCATTTTGTAGGTATTATGTAGGTATTTTGTGTAACCTATTGTAGTCCCATTTGCAGAATGTCTTTGTCCAATGCCAATGACTTAAGTGTGCAGAAAAGCAGAGTGAAAATATGTAATAAATGGGTTAGACATATGCGAGGAGAGAGAAAGAGAGAGAGAGAGAGAGAGTAAATTGAATACACAAGTTGGAAGTTTAATGTGTGTACTCAACAACACCACTGGGACACCCAATACCACAGTCTCTCTCTCTCTGTTTCTCTATCTCTGTGTATTTTCTATTACCGAATATGACTACTCGTATATTATATTTGTACATGTACGCACATGTGAAGACTTTGTTAGCTCCTGAGAGTCAGTTGATTGCATGTGAGAGTATACATTTTGTAAGAAAATATACATAGGTAGAGAGACAGAACGAGTGTGTTCTCTCTCTCTCTCTGCCGTGGGTTTAAAAATAGGTCCACTGTGCGAAAAGACCAAGATGAAATGCGTAACTAAAAATAGAAGTGTCACATCTTTGAATTTTGCCGTCCGTTCTCTCTCTCTCTCTCTCTGTCTTCCTCTCTCCTTTTCTTCTTCACCGTCGCCGTCGTTGTCGTTTCCCATGCCCCGAAATTTTCTACTGGCTCTATACCTAAATTGTTTATTGTTTTTATGGTCTATTGAAATTTTATGATGAACGAAATGAGGAAATTCTTTTGTATTATGTTTTTACAGTCAAAATTTTTTTTATATGAAATGAAATGCTGCGATAGAATGTGAAATATTTTGAGTAATAAGCATTATAAATCCCAAAATGATGTACCTTGTGGACGCTAATTATTGCAGGATGAAATTGAATATCTGTTCTCAATCTTCTCAAACAATTTGTGGACAAGGAATAGACGATAATTTTTGGGAAAACCCCACAGTGAGGCAGCATATGGCATGATTTGTCTGCTCTGATGTATTGAGAAATTTGATTGACGATCCGAATCGAAAGAAATTTGAAACAAGTGAATGGTTTTTTTAATGTTCCTTGTCACTTATGTCGGTGAAACTAAACGGGGGAGCTCGATCGAGCGTAGGTAGTCGAGTCGAGTCAAAGGATGTTTGAATTTTCTCCGTATGCCTCATCAATTTTGAGCTTTTGGGCCACACACTCTCTCTCATTCTCATCGCTGAATCATTTTTTGTCTGGGTAAAAAGAGTAAGTACACTGTACATGAATTGATGTTTGCCGCCGTCTATCAGAACACAAACCGACGATCATAAATTTTACCCGTATTCAAGTGTTCCATGTCACTGGATTTGAACCTCTCTTTCCCCACAAATTTCATTTCATTACTTTATTTCCCATTTTCTCCCGACACATTTTAACTGTCGTCTCTATTAAAAGTCATTCGTCTATTCATGTTCAAACCAGCAAAGGGAAAGAGCAAGGAGCAGGATTAGAATCTTCAACAAAATTTAATGTATACAAAGGCATAAATATAAAAGCTTTTTCATTTAATTGATCATTAGTTTAATTGGTTACTTCTCATTTATAGATTAAGACTCTGAGCTCTGCTTCAAACTCACGCACTTTACAATCCACAAAAATGTGCATAGAAAGTGGAATTCCCTTTATATCCACAATAAATTTTCACTATGTACATGTATATACAGAAAAAACAAACTTTTTTATTATTGAGAAAAACTCCTTTCCTTTTATTCAGTTTTTGTTTTACTACTCGTATAATAAATACAGTTTATAATTGACTGGGAAATAAATAGTAGAAAAATAAATAAATAAATGCTAGTATGAAAATCCTTGGGAATGTGGAAAAGAATTAACTTTAAAGTAAATGGGGATTTTGTGAATTCAATTCCTATCTCCTCGGTCTCCGATTGCTTCCTTTGATTTTAATATTAGGATGTTCTACAGTGGAGTCTTGAGCTTTTGTGGAGTCGGCTGGAGAATTGAAATGAGTTGGACTACTCGGGAATACTTTTTCCTCGGAATTACTTTCTTCACTAGCCGTATCCGTATCAATTGGACTGCGAACGGGCTCCAAATAAGCTTCATTTCCGATTTTGGTGGAAGTGGTTTGTTGCTCATCTGATGACTCGAGAACATTCATTGTCGAGACGACTGGTTGTTTTTCCGTAGAAAAATGTTTATTATCCTCATTTAAAAAAATGTTCCATTCCTCGGAATTGTCTGCACTCGTTTCTCCAATTCCTGCTGCTGTTGCTGTTGCTGTTGCTGTTGTGGGGATTTTAACTTGAGTCTCTGACTGGGTTGAATGAGTTTTGATGGGATCCACTCGGATTTCATTCTCTGCTTCCACCGTTTCATCTTCAGTACTCACATTATTTTCTTGATATAAATCGATAATTTGGCTCGTTGGATGAACAATCTGCACTTTGGACTTTTCTGATGTTGATTTTGTTGTTGTTGCTGGAGTTGAGGAACCAAATCGATTGATGATATTGGCAGTATCATTTTTGAACTGATTGTAATTAAAGAAATCAAATACATCGAAATTGGGTGTAATTAATTGTGAAGTCTCGTCGTCTATGTGTGGGATTTGACTATTCTCATCGTCGTTCACACAGGCGTTCATGGTAGACTCGACTGTTGTGAGGAGGGAGTCAATGGCTTGTGCCAAATAAGCAATTTTCCCCGCAATCATTCTAATTACTCCAACATGTTGTTGCTGACTTTGAGTGTTTTTCTCGGATTTTGAAGGGGTTTCTAGTGGAGTCGGGGAATTGCTATGGTGGAGGAGTACATTTGTTTGGGAGACGATCGGGATATTTGTAGAACTAAAAGGAGTGGATTCTGTTGTTGTTTGGTGTAGTTTGTGGTGGACGAGAGTTACTGGTCGTTTGGGGTAGTTGATTTGAACAGTTTGAGTCGTGGGTGGGATTGTGCTGGTTGTGGTCTCGGTTGTGGTTGTGATTGTGGTTGTGGTTGGTGGTGTGTAGCGGATTTTCGTTCTGGAAGGGATTGGCGGTCGATTGGAGAATCTGGTGGGATATCGGGCATACGGGCTCGGTGTGGTTCGTATTCGGTTAATAGAATGAAATGGTGGGGAAGATGAGGATAAGAAAGGCGTCACGATCTGGATGGGATATGCAACCTGCGTTTTTTGAGGTGATGACACAATATTTTTTACTCGCTGTGTTTGGAATTTATTTGTGGCTTGTTGTTGTTGTTGTTGTTGTTGTTTTTTTTGTTGTTGTTGCTGAGCGGATTGAATGATTTTGATGGATGGACTTGAACTGTCCAGTTTGTTTTGATTGGAAAATTTCTCTTTGCTCGTACATTTTTGTGTCGTTTTATCAAAGACGGTTTCGGAGGGACAACTGAAGGAGTAGACCATCCAAATGTGATGAGCTGTACTGTATGTGCACATGTAGAATTTATTTGGATTATTTGGATCCGGCAGTCTTTTATTTGAGCCTTTACTACATCTTTGGGATGAACTTACTTCTTTTGATGAGGATGAGGATTTTTGACTGGGATTGAAATTTGGATTGTTTGAAGGTGTTCGGTGTGTAAATTGGGAGTAGTTATTTGGGCGACTGGTCTCACGAGACTCTCCAGTCCACACCAAAGATAATAATACTAATAAAATCCCCACGACTAGCGAAATATTTCCCTACAAAAAAAAATACAATATACACATCAAAATATATAAAAATTTCCAGCTCCATTTTAATTTGCAACCTTTAAACTTTAAATGTTTATTTTTGATAATCCCGACTTACCTTTTTCTGGAACATTTTCACTGTAAATGTAAATTCCCAAGCAATTGTTGGAACTGATGAGAGAAGATGATTCAATCTTTTCAATATAGGTATGTATTTTAACCAGATCATTCAGTTTTTCCAAACAAAATCGGATTCACTGCCGGAAAATGTATACTGAATAAACTTGAGGAGCAACCTGTAGATGATAACTGACAAGATTCTGACTAGGAAATGGAATGGAAAGAAAGATAAAGTACCGTAGATATTTGTCATAGAGGGTCACGATCGTTTTTGCACCTTCGTAACAGTTACAGTTCTTTGTTTATTCTATTTATTTGAGTCTTCTAGTCTGACGATGATATTTGTCAAGTATACAGAGAGAGAGAGAGAGAGAGAGAGATTCAAACAAAACTGTGTGTGTGCGAGAGAGAGAGAGAGAGAGAGAACAGTTAAAAAATAAAAAATAATCCTTTATTATGGTAATCCTGAAATTATGCACGAATGTCTGTGTCACAACTATTAGTGTCAATTTAAAAGGAATGTCTTCGATAGGTTCATGCTTAGAGTTTCGGTTTTTATCAATAACAATTCATATTACTCCTTTCTTTGTGTATGCACATTAAATTACGTAAAAAGTAACCTAGAAAATGTACCCCTTAATTCTTTAAGTCTTTCATTCTTTCATTCATCACGTTCATCGATCGTCATGTGTCTAA
Source organism: Gisinianus flammeolus (assembly GCA_034699125.1). NCBI lineage: Eukaryota > Metazoa > Arthropoda > Collembola > Symphypleona > Katiannidae > Gisinianus > Gisinianus flammeolus. The sequence goes on from JAIUND010001141.1 coordinate 22,124, forward strand.
GGCTATAATAAAGCTAAAGCTATAGTCTTATTAGTTGCTAAAAATCTGTGACAGAGAGTTCCGTAAATACATTCCGATTCACACTTTTATTAGTATACTATACAGATATACATACAGACTTGAATATTCGTTGGGTGTCTCAAACTTATGGTTAGGAGATGAGACGCTAATAACTCGTAATTCCTTCCAAACTCAAAATATATGGGCATTTATAAGAAAGGAAATTAGTTTCAGTGTGGAAGAAACCCAGCGAATCGATTACCTACTTTCATATGGATTCACATTTTTCAAAGCAATAAAAGTTGATAATATAATATACATGTAATGTATTTTCATTTCTTTTGTGTGAGACTGAGAACACTTGACGTTTTAATATTACAATAATTCTACAGACGAATCATAATGCTCATAACATGGATATAATATGACACTATAGAGAGAAATGTGTGAATATTCCACATTGGAAATTGTAGTATACTTAAGTTCATTGAGGTAAGTGATACAATTAGATGCAGAGACTCTTGTATAATGTAAAATATTCCAATTAGTACTATATAAATTGAACTAAATTATTTAAAATGATATATACATTAGACATAAATTACATTTACATTTGGTAGAAATATATTCTCCACCATTATTCCGACAGTGAACAATATCTATACCTATATGCCTATAGTATAGATTCTATCTACACAGAGAGAATGCGGTTCTGAATTTACTGACGCGCATATACATCCAGACATTGAAAAAGGTGCCAATAATTGATAATGTGATCAAGAAATCTTGGGACTGTCCACATTACAAATTAGAATGAACATTAAGGACGGCTTTGTTTGTGATTTACAATATTTACAGACAAATTTGTAGTTGCACACAATTTTTTTAATAATAATTAAGCCTATACATATATATACAGCCGTCATGGCTTGTTGCTTTTATTGTGGGTTTTTTAGTTGATGACTTCCGGAAGAAAATTGCCACGTCGAAAAACTTCAGATTTCTTACTCGCACCATAGAAATCCATGGGACCCACAAAATTGGGTTTGATCATATTATCTGCTTCAATTTTTGCTTTCCTTCGATTGCGAGCCGTGGTGAATACTTCAATGGCCAAAGAAATGAATGCAATTCCCAGTCCAATGATCGTCGCTATAAAAACTCCACCCAAACTCTCGAGGGAAATTCCATCACTTTCCCCTTCACTCAAACCAGGGCAATTGGATGTCCAATACTTGGAGGATAATTGTTCAAAGAACCGAGCTGTTTGTAGCTGGAGGATGGCCATGGAAATGTTATCCTGTAAAGGATTCCCTTGAGCCACTGCGATTGCATATGGAGCTTCCGCAAATGGCTCCCCAATAATCGTTAGATTGCAATTGTTGTAGACGTTGTAGCGAGTTTGAGCTGCATCATGAATGAACGCATAAAACTCATCATTCGCCGCCTACAAAAAAAAATCCCCAAATATATCCGTATAGTTAAGAAAATCGAGTCATTCAGAATCACGACTGTATGATTCAATGTTAATTTTACAAAATTGACCTTGTGTAGTCCGTCTGTGTAATTATCGGGCGGGTTACTCTTTGTAATGACGGAATAAATATGAATGTACATTTCCCGTATGGGATATTCCCACACGATATACTCTTTTGCCGATGATGGTGCGGATAAGGTCAAGTTCCGCCACATTCTACAATGAAAAATGACAATAGTTCAAACTCTATCTGCATATATACATACTTATTTGAATTTCATTGAAACATAAATCGTCTGTTAGGTTCACAAACGAACTATAATTATTTTCCTTAATTTCGTTGACCTGTTCCAAAGGTCAAATGGCTCAAGATGGAGCTTTGGGTCCTGCGACATTATTGTCTGCCATGACCTTTTCTGTCACCCTAAATTTTTTCACAATTTTACCCACAAAGACAGACGCAGTAGTATCATTTCCGAAAATTAAGGAAAATCGTTATAGTTCGTTTGTGAACTTAACAGACGATATAAGTATATATGTATATGCTTATGAAAAAATGTGTGAAAGAAATTAAGTGAAAGGATGGATGGATTGATTGATTGATTGTACTGGTAAAGAGTCTCCTCTGCATTTGCCATATTTTTGAAAAAGTTCATTGCAGTTGAATTTTTAGCAACCGAGTACTTTACACTTGACTGAGCTGCCAAATGCTCTAGATTTCGAATGGGTGACTGCATTCTTTCGACTGTGAGGAAAGCTGCAAGATTCGCTGTGAATGTTGCCAACATGAGAACAACAAATATCCAATAGGCTGCCACAAGGGTTCGACCTGAGAAAGCTATATACAGTATACACAACTTGATTTGTCATTTTACTCTTTCTTTAGTTAGACTCTCCATTCAATGATCAATGAACTTTCACACATTACACTTTTCTTCTCTCTACATCACATCTACATTCTATATCTGGTACAAGTCGAAAGAATCAAATTTTTTATATAAATATAAAATTTACTCTACCTTTTGGTGGTTCTCCTCCACCTTGTGGCGTAAAACTTGTCAATGCAAACCAAAAACTTTCCTTCAGTGTGAATTTCCTGCATTATAAGGATCCAAAAAGGAGAAAACATTGATGTATATAGTGCAAGTACGATCAAGAATTGGGGAATTAGAATTCCTCGCGGTTTTCAATTACCTGAATGTTTTGTATTTGTGAGGATTATTTTGAGCGGAATACGGGGAAAATTTGTCCAGGAACCAAAGCATGAGTCCAGTGGAAATTGTAGCTCCAGCAATGCTCAACCAAACCTCCATTCGAAGAACAGTCATAAACTTGAACAAGGAATTTTTCACTACCGGTCTCTGCATAGCTATGTACAGAAAAATTAAGATGATAATGTCAAAGAAGTTATCGATTTATTAGTCTGAATTCTGATTGTGAGTTTTAATGAATTTTGGGACGAAGTTTTTTCTTTTTCTTACTGATGATCAAACCCGACTGCTCGTAGTATGGTGAAACGAAATCAATGAATTCTTCTCGCTCTGATGTCATTATGTACGCTGCGATTGCAATGTCTATTTTCTATAGAATCACAAACAATTTATCGTACTTATATTAAAGTGCTTCCTTTAAAATTTTGCTTGCGTTTTTTCAAGCAATGGGAAATGAACGGATTTTTTAAAGGAATGGGAAATTCTAACCCCGTGAATTAAATCTCCAGTCAATCCATCCCATCTTCCTGTCAAATTATCTCGTCTTCCAAATCCATGACTTTCTACCAGTTCATAAGTAAAGTTCATATTTGTTGAAATTTTGAATGCCAAGTCTATACAATAACCAGCCCATATTCCATTTTCATCCTTAAAAGTCCACGGTGGAAACTAAAAACGAGGGAATTAAACAAAAAGGATTGAGACTTTACGAATATATTGAACGAAAAAGCTGTAAATGGCAAATGCATGCAGTCATCACATGCTTAACTAAATGAATTAAAATACACAAAGGTTTTTTCTTTACATCCACGATGCCGATTCTGAAGTGATTTGGCCGTGAGCGGAAAGTATAGCTTGAACTTTTGTTGAAAGTACTGGACAAGGAATATTGACCAACAGACTCCGTTCCATTCGGTTGAACTTGCACAAAATGGACATTTGCCTTCATTATAATCTTCCTGTTCTTAATATCAAACACGTCTTGAGATTTCTGTATCATAATTTGAAATTATTTTAATTTTACAGTTTTTTTCGAAATTCATACAAAAAAATCACGTTCAACTTTCAACTGATGGCTGTTTATACATATAATAATATTATTTGAAAATGGTGTGTATATTTGTTTTAATAAATAAAACTTTGTATATACTGTTTGCAATGCAGTTTCCAGTTCTGTATTAAAACTACTTTTCCCTCTCGCTCGATCACCGTCCGAACAACTTGCTCTGACCAAATTCCCAGTCTGATAAATTGGATTCAAAGCATCTGCAAAAATATAGCCTAATTTCCTTGCAAAAGCCTCACCAGGTCCACCATTGCAATCATTTTCATTACAATTCCTTCCATTTTGTAGTTGACAACAGAGGGACTGATTGAAGGTGCCTCGGATGTAAGGGAAAGAAATGTTGAGGGTGTCTGGTGTGGACTGGAACACATTCGCCATGAAAACCCACTCCATCAAATCCTTCACCACTTCCTGCTTACTCACAATGAAATTCGAAAAATCCGAATAATTCCCAAAAAGAATCACAGCCGATGGAATTCGATAGTCAAATTTCTCTCGGATTAATCTACTCATTTGTAGGGCATTGAGAAATGCGTAGCGGATCAAAGTATTTCCAAGGATCACGTGAATCCCTCGATCCACATCTATAAAATCATGTACAAAATATTAAACAGTGAGATCGCAATTCTATACTTCTTCATTAAGTTTTAAACGTTGTATACCGTTTTCACTATGGAAAATCAAAAATCCATTGCTGGCTCGTTTGGACTGGAGCATTGCATCAGCTCCTTTTATCAGGGCATCCGTCGGCACATTCACTTTGTAGAATGGAATTTCCTTGTCCACAAAAAACTTTTTGGGATTTCGATCGTCATAGTCTTGGCCGAATGTGAAATCCAACACGGCTGTCACCCCACTTGAAACGGCCTGGCACACTTAAAATATATATATTATATAAAATAAAATATAGGAAAACAACTGGCAAGAATTCTATAGATTCTCGACATTTATTCCGAATTTTAAGATGAAAAATGAAAATACTTGGTGATGGAACCTCAAAATTAATATACCTTCTGCCCAATTTGATTCATTACGAAAGTCAACTTTTTGAAATTCGAAAGTAACATTATTTCCAGTTTCAGTGCTGTAATCTCTAAAACCTTGTTGGAATGATCCAGCCCACGAATCGTCATTAGTTAGCATAACTGAAAAGAAAACAATGATTACAAATGAAAATGTAATAGAGGAATAGAGAAATATATATAGGCAAACAAACTTTAGTCCAGTATTTTTTTTTTGACTTACGAATTCTTCCCCATGAAAATGGCCATCGAAACAGGATGAGACTCACACTCAATACATTAAAAATCCCAATCACCATTTTCCTCTCATTCTTCAGCATTTTTAACGGACTATATATGTTTTTTTCCAATCAGGAATCAGGAATTTTCTGCACTATACTTATTTCTAAAACCACATTTTAATTACTCATATTATATACACGATAAAAGATAAAAACGTTTGGACTGTTCTAAACTCGTTTGGAAATATATATGAAAATGGTTGACTGTGTATGTATATATGAATTGAAATTTTTTGCAAATGAAGCCAATGTTTGTGTAGGATGAAGCATAGCATATATACAAGGAATCATCAAATCCTCTTTGCAAATATTTCGACTTTATCTTTTCCCCCTCCTATATATATAATAAAAAAATGTATGTTCCAGTAGATCAAAGACTCATCAATTATTCAGTTCTTTTTTGGTGTAGGAACTTTCCAGGTGTCCATCTTTTGTGTTGAGTTTCCCATAAGTGTGGACGAAATTGATGGGCGCTTTTGTGTGAAGAAGAAGTGAGTGATGTTTTATACTTTCTTCCTTCATGTTTTTCACGGTGTGGAAAAACGAAGATATAGCAGAGGATTTCTAGCAGTACATACATACATATGTACATGTAAAGTCCTGAATAAATATGTAAACAAACTTACGGACTGGAAAGTGGAATTGACTTTAAAAGGGAAGGAAATGCCTAAAGTCTAAATACCTATATGCATCCAAATCCATATACATATGTAGGCCTATAGTAAAAGGGGTAAAAAGCCCTTTATTTTCATTATTTCATCTCCAAAGTTAAAAGTATGTACACAGGGAGATACATTCATATGTGTACATATCTATATTTACGTGTAATATATTATAGTACAGAAATTGCAATTGAACTTCCCAAGCTCACTGAGCCGATACTATACTTAGAATAACAATACCTGAGCACACAATTCCAGGAATTCTCACAGGAAATTCAACTCACTAACAATAAGTTTTCATATGTGTAGAATTACATGGACAGAGTATCTGTATGTATAATGTATACACATACAAATATAGTGGTATGTATTTACTTTGGACTTCTTTTTTGTATTGGTGTAGATATAATATATGCCTGGATGAAAAGAATAGGGAATTGCTGACAAGGGAAAGTTGAGTGATGCTTCAATGTTGAATTGCGCTTTGAATGCCACGCAGAGAAATACTCCAAACAAGTCAAGGAAATTTCTGTGGATATGCAATACATAGGTACTAATAAAATGCACTGGGAATATGAAGACAAACACACATATTGTACAATTTTATATTCCCTAGATGTAGTCCACGGATTGTGAGCAATTCCCCACTTGATACATATGCACATAATTTATGTATGAATTAAATCAACCAAGTGTGTATGTACTTCACAATTTTGAGATATACATACTCAATGTCAGAGCATACTTTTGATGACAATTGACATTTCAACAACTTTTGTAGTTGCCGTGTTTTACCTAACGATGAGAAGAAAGGACGGACTCAAAATGTAATAATGTAATTCAAGTATACATAGATTGACGATTTTCAATTTATTTTCCATCACATTAAAAATCATACCAAATAATAAAGAAACAAAAGAATGTATTCACATGTGAAACATTTCCACGCAAAATGAAAATGAAACCTTATATGTGTTGAAATCGGATTATTTAAACATTTAAATGCATCTTCATTTTGTACGCAGCTATTCATCAGTTGCACAGCAGGAAATATAGAAAACATTTTTATTTCACTCAGTCTATACTATATGTATAGAAGACAAAATAAAATAAAATAGAATCGCGCTTGGAAATATATGTATAGAAATTTCACTGTGTTAGCAGTGTTATATTTATGTTATCGATCTTAGATTGAAAACCCGAAAACTGATAAAAGTTGTATGTTTATAATGTTATCGTACTTTGGCGGCAATAGGTAACACAATGATTAATTAATTAATTTATTTATTATTATTATAGAGTACAGAGAAACGTGGAGAAGCTCATGACCTAAAACAATAAAACAGCTCATATTTTCAGCAGTCATTTGGATATATTAATTAATACTTTGATTGAACGATTCGTCACCATTTAATTCATTGGCAATTTTTGTGGTGTGGTGAGAGAGAAGAGAGAGAGAGGATTTTCTTGTAAGGCCTATATAGAATCTGACTATGTTTTTCACTGTGGGAATTTCGTTCATTATAGTTCATTCTTCTTCATTGATGATGCCGAGTCGGATAGCAATCTGACGTACCGAATGAATGACTTCTTCTTGTACAAGATTAAAGCTCATGGCAAGAAGGGAAATGCCAAATAAAAGATACAGTGAACAAAGTGCTATACTCACCTAAACGACGACAAAGAAATTCCATACAATATTATATTTAAGTCAACATTTTATGTGTATATATATATAGTTATATACATTGTTTTCAAATAAATATAGGTTATGATGAAGAAATGAACTCACTTCGGGTACTTCATCTGCTCGAAACGTTTCATTCTTTTTTTGTGCTGGCACGAAGTCTCCAAATCCTATATAAATAGCAAATCAAACAGTATAAAACCATGTAAAATCATATCATCCGATTCACATTCACATACAAATAATTCAATGAAAAATATGACATATATGAATACCTATTGTGGTGAGAGTTATAAAACAAAAGTAGGCAGCATCTAGAAATTGCCAACCTGAAACATGTGGAAATGAATAATAGAATAATAGAATAATAAAATACAACTAAATTAGGTAGTATTTTCTTCAGTCAACAACTTCCAGAAAAAAAAACGACATGAGCATAATAAATAATTTCAGTTGTCAGTTGTATACCTTCCCATCCACTAAAAAGGAAAGCACCGCTCAAAATGTATGCAATAACCTATATAAAAAAAATTGGGATGACACATATTCATTCCTATAAGTTAATAATTTGGTTAATAATGTGACTTTCAAATATGATTTATCAATGTATATAGGTATAATAACCAGGAAAACGCAGAGCCAAATGGGGACTGGCCGCTTCTCTGCGTCTTCATCGTACACATATTCTTCTTCTTCCTGCCAGTAGTCCTCCACGACCTGCAAAAATTATATTCATAATCAAATCACATATTTCTAAATGAGATATTATGTTTCGAATTTTGAGAGCTTAGCATAGTATGCTCTGAATTTGTATATATGGTATAGTTTTGAAGTAGGTACAATTTGCAATCAGTAAATTTATTCATATTGTCGTCTTGTGGAGTGGACAGGTCAGTTTTTTTTTCAGTTGGTATTTTCAAAATACTATAAATTTTCCTTTGTGTTCCTTTGGGTTCATGTGAAATGTGTTGATGTAGGTTTACATCTTAACATGGGACCAGCAAAGGAATTCACGTAGATTAAATATATTTACATGTCACTTACAAATGTTGGTTGAGGTCGGAGTCGATTCAATCGGATGGATCTACGAACTTCACTCTCCGTCGTGACAACATCCTCTGCATATTTATTGAAAAGTACTGGCAAATTCCGAGCATTTGGGAATACTGGCTCCGCCGATCGAGATGATCTCTAAATATATTTCAATAGACAAAATCATCATTTGAATACATAAAAAATAATTTTTCTTTAATCAAAGCCATAAACTTAACGGGCAAAAAATCCTATATGTACAGTTATATACGATACATACATTGATTTACGTATGTGCAGCATTTGAAATTATGTTTAAATATAGGAGCTGCACATAATGCATGCACGTGTTCACTAAGCAAATATTCAAGTGTGACGTAAAACCGAAAGATAACGACAACGACAGGGACGATTTTAACTTTCATGGCCATGAACGCGTTCGTATACTGAGGATTTTTGGCTAATTCAACAAGGTTGAATTTTTTTGATTATTTAATTATATGAAACTATTTTTTTTACATAATTTTACATAAAAAGGTGGACACATTTCTTTGTGAGTATATAATATTTGAATAGTATAAAAGGAAAATGGGTACAGAAAATATTATTATAGGGGGGAAAGAAACCTGTGAATTTCTTGCACTTCCGTGTACGAATGGTCGGAGATGAGAGCTTGTCGAAAGTCTGGGAAGTGACGGAGATGAAGGGAGAGGAATCGCTCGTAGATCTTCATCAGAATGGGCTCTCCTACATTAAACCATATCATGACAAAAACAAAGAATTAGGTATAGCGTATATAACGAAGAGAAAAGGAATGACATGTAATAGTTTAAAAATGCTCAAGAACATGGTATTAGAATTAGGAATATTAATATTAGACTTGGGCACAAGAAAATATATGTCTGTATTTGTATGCACAGGGCACTGCACATTAACCAGTCCATTAGCATTTAGCCACACAAATACACACACAGATATACAAATACAATACACAAACAGACATATATACCTATAAAGAAGAAGAAGAAGAAAAAAAAAGAAGAAATTCCCGTCTGGGAAGAAAAAGGAAAAGTTAAAGTAGGCCAGCAACTGCAATTGCGCCCTAAAAGCTAAATCCAATGTCATGAAGGAAGGTAGCTGACACTGATTCTCATTTGAGGGCCAAACCTCCATGTCTAAGGCCATACGTTGTATGGTAAAGGTTAGGTTAGAAATATTTCAGGGTTATCACTTGAGCAATAGACTCTCTCTCTTCTCCACTTGCATGGAGAATCATTGAGAGCATGCAACTCTCCAAGTCTACAGTCTACTACACATCTACTCTACTCTACTATATATACAGTTCTATACAGTCTAACGAGGAAACACATTGGGATATTCTATGTGTGTGCGTGTGTGTATGTTTGTGCATTGTGAGTTCGCTTCTCCTCTCCTCATGCAATGCCAATGCAATGCCACAATGCCATGCCATGGAGAACCGAACTACCCTGAACCTGAACTGGAAATGTTGTGTGTGGAAGCAACTTAGTTTTTGGAAGAGTTTATCTGTACCTGATGACGGGGTCCGAAAGGTTGGAAGAAACAAACGACTCTGACATTGCACTGTCTGCTGAACGTTGAGAGACTCGCGCCGACCTTCGGATCGCTGACCTTCTCATCCCTCGATTTCCTCTGCAACACACCACACCATCATCCAACATATCCACATTCCCAATCATTATATACACACACACACTCGCACACTCATCAATTCCATATGCATAAATATATACGATACCAAAAACACTCAACTCTTCAACTTATCAACATATCCTTCACTCACCATTACATTTAGCAGATCTAACGACTACTCAACTACTCACACTCACACACATATCATATTATTATATGTATCTTAATACAAGCTCACAGATCTCACAGCGCAATGAGTTTGCCTTGAAACTTTACAAAGATGATCACACACAGCGATAAAAAAAATGAACTCTTCGCTGGAGTCGCTGGAAACTGGAAAAGGATAAACATATATACATAATATATATATGTATATCTATATGCCTCTTCCAGCTATATAGTTCTATTCTATATCAGTATAGAGATTCATTGTATGTAGAATTGTTTTAATTTTAAATTATCCTTTTACACTTTATTTACTTTTACGAATCTCGTATCTCGTATTTACGTTTAGGTTTAATTTTAATTGGTAGTGCAATTTTTGCTTTGTATTACATAGCGTTTAAATAAATTTGCAATTGAAGCCGCATCTAAATGATTTTTTTGTCTAAAAAATTCTGAAATCAATAAATGAAAAGAGAAAAAAAAAGCTGGTTTAAATTGAAATTTAAATTGAAATTAGTATAATTAATGGAATGAGGAAGCTGACTCAACCCTGAATTTCTGGTGCTTGATGCTTTGACACTACGTCCACGGCGCATCATTGTTGGTCGTCGCATCGGTCGAGGTCTTCGTGTACACATAAAACAGCAAACCTTTAAAAACATTTAGTACATATATTTATAGAGGAAATCACAGGAAAAATGTATTTTAGTTCCTTGACGCGCACAGTTTGTTCTCCACTCTTTTTTGTTTTTTTTTCATGTGTTTTATTTTTTGTTGCTCCTCGCCAGTACTTTTTTTTATATCAAAACCAAAATATATAGAATACAAAAAAAACAAGAGAGGGGAATTTTCATTTCCGTTTTATTTCTTTGTCTATGTAAATGCTAAAGGATAAAGGTTAAACTTTAACCGTTAAAGAGACTGCATCCATCACACTTTTAATTCACAATAAATGAATGATTGCAAATGCAATTCATTTTTTGAATTACAAAAAGACATTGAATTCCTTTACTAATCCATTTGAACACGCAATCAAATTAAACAATCCTTTCGGACTTTGTCACAGATCTCATCAAACTGACCCCATAATTTTGTTTATAGGCTTGAAAAGGGACTAAGCCGTACGGCAATCTATACGGTACATCTGCATTCATTTAGCTGTAGGTACAATATCGTATGCATAATAGAATTTCCTCAATTTCCTTTTAATTGTACACAAAAAAAAACATTGAAACACTGAAATGAAACTCATTTTATTTGCACTGAATGCGTTTGTAACAGTAAACGACCTTCTAATTTTCTGATTAATCATAATATGAATTCCACCCAAAATCCGAGATTCATCTCATTCACGTGTGATAATTAATATACTCTGCAACAATTATAAATCATTGGAACGCGTTTTATGTGCCAATTTTTTTCAATGACGACTCTCTTTGTATTTAAAAATATCGAAGGCTTTATAAAACCATCCAGACAATTTTGTCATTGTTCATCAGAAATCACAGAATTAAGATAACGGGAAATGCTTATTTTGAAAAATAAATTCATTGTATATAATGTTTATGATGTTTATACCTTCCAATATACAAAACGAAAGGCTTGGGCAAGAGAATCCCCGATATGACTCAGCGTGAGGAGCATCAAAGGAATCCCCAGAATTGCATACACGATCGTCACCTTCAACCCAATTTAAACACAGTTCAATTAATACTTAATAGCGATAAATATACGATATGTAAACTTAGAGAGGATCGCTTCCTTTTTTTTGTCAACTTACCACTTTACCCCCACTTGTTTTGGGGCAAATGTGACCGTATCCTATATACTCACAAAAGGAATAAGACAAAGAAATCAATCATTTACATAAAAACAAATATTTAACAATGTCTTATTTACAACCTGCGATAACTTTACAGCCCTCATTTTAATGGCAATACATACATAACTATTTGGCAATTCAAGAATTACCATAATTTAATTAATTGAGCTTATTTGTTGGTCTATCCAAAAATGTAAGGAATCGCGCACATTATCACAACAAAGAGGTTGTCTTCATTTTTTATCCTATATTCTTAATGTTGTTTTCATTTTCATTTTCATTTACGTCGAGAATATGTCGATATGAATATTGAGCAAACATCTCGGAAGACAGAGCAGACATTCTTTGACCTAAACGTAATACGTTTTGTCTATAGTTTTTGCACATATGTGAGAATTGACTATACCGTTGCACAGATGGGATTTCAACACGACAACTCTCCAAACTGTATGTATGTATACAGTACAATGCAAATGCAAGATACAGCATATTATCGTATAATCAAAATTCACCATAATTTGCTCTCGCACACTCATCTCATCACACACCCCCCCCCCCCCCCAAAGAAAATGTGAACGGTTTCAAGATGTTTTCGTTGAAATTATTATTATTCGAGTTAATTCCTTTTGAAAACATACAATGCAAGAAACTAGCAAAAAACAATTTAATGCATGGTGTTTTCTCTAATGGATTTTCCGGTATTAGAAGTCAATTTATTTTGTGTGAATGACTCATCCTGCACTCGTTCTAATGTTACTGATACATTCGCATGGAAAATAGAATGAGAAAAGTCCCTTCTTCACACGTCTCACACTCATAACCACAAAACAATAATGCAAATTCATTTTAATTGAAGGTTAAAAACCTTTTGTTTTGTTATACCGCATATAGTTTCTACATTATCTTCATAGTTTTGGCGTTAAAACGTAATCAGAATGGTAATATATGAATTCACAATATCTTCATTCGTCCATCGTCATGGTGTATTGTAAAACAAAAAGCTTTCTCTTTTCCTAGTAGGGATCTATTACGAGAGTGAGAGAGATGACATAACATATGAAGCCAAATTAATCTCAAATAACTAACTAATGGCCAAATTATTTACAGCCAAATTATCCGCCTCTGATTTTTGACCCCTTGACACAGAAGCGCATTCTTTTTTTTTCAAGCCTATTAAATCTGTATGTATAGTCAAAGTACATTTACGGAATGAGCTCCATAATCAAGAGATAAACTCACACTATTTTTTGCTCAGCAGCTCAAAGTATGTGCACAGATTCATTCTGCATAATATTTAATATATATACTATATACTTTGTATAGGAGGTTGAGCCTCCCAAATAGAATAAACACAGGCAGAGCCAGACATAAATAATATACAGATTTGTGTATACATTTGTTTTGACAGTGACCATAAATTTCTGTATACATATTTCTCTTTGACGTTTGGGATTTTTGCATTTGGGTATCTTCAATTTATATTTGTATGTGTAGAAAATGAAGGAAACGACAAATAATACCGAGTTGGGGTTTTTGGAATCAAAGAAATGATATGGTTTTTTTTATAAAAAAAGTTTGTTTGTTTGACATGCAGATATATAGAAAGATCGACGGACACACACACAGAGTGTGAACAGTAAAAACTGTAGTAAAAAGAGAGGAGGAGATGACGTCGGGGGCAGAGTCAGGTTATACAGCTGATTGCAATTGCATTGTCTAAGGTTGTGGTTCGCATATATGTATCTTATGTATGTATGTATGTATGTGCGAATCTGCAAATCTGCAAATCTGAAAATCTGCACATTGAATTCCCACTACAGAGAAGTATAGAGTCAAATGACGAACTGTCCACATGAACATTGTTTTGTTACAGTTATAGTTGGCGATATATTATTATATGAAATCACAGCCTATACAACATAATATGTGTGATGAGAATTTCACAGTGACCCTGTTATTACATAATCCACACGCGTTTATGCATATCCATTTCAATTATTTCATTATATAGCCAATACCAAAATGAGATGAATTCATAGTTACATAAAAACTGTTGAGACTCTCCCTTTCCTTTTCATTTGCTATTTGCCATTTGCATGTCTCGCGCGTATATATCCACATTCAATTATTAGTATCCTCTCAATTTACAAAAAAAAAAAAAAAAAAAAAATCTGCTTTGTGTTTGATTATTTGTATTGGATTGTATATGTATTGTTCTGATTTCGTTTCATTCATGTTTTTGGCTTGTGCTTCATTTTTCATTTTTTGTTGGTTTTAAATAAAAAAAAACCATCTATACTGTAAAACATTAAGTGTGATTAATTCATTTGATTTGTGACGGAGACACTCATCGTCGCAGTTATAGTTATCGTCGTTGAAAGTGCGTGATATCATATCCAAAAAATATGGCCTTTAAATATTTAGCAGCAATATCGGCTGTACTACTTTTAAGCAGTGATTTACTAATAGTTCCAGTACAAGGGCAATCCGAGTGGGTTTGGGGTAAAAGTAGAAATTCTGGAGGGACAAATCCTGGGAATTCGGGAAATGGAGGAAATAGTGGGAACGGAAATGGAAACTCGGGTTTTCTCAACCCAGCAACTTACTACAACAATAATAATAATAACAACAACAACAATAATAACGGAGGTGGATTAGTTCCAGTGAATACTGTGTCCATTTTTGGTGCTGGTGGTGGGAGCGTGATAAAACCATCAGGAAATGGAGATAAATACTATGCGTCACAAACCACAATCCCTGTCTCTCCAAATCAGCGTAAGAAAAGAACCCACATTTTCTGATACTTTGTATACATATAAGAATAAATATGTGATTGAAAAACGTTCAATTATTTCTCATAACATGGATTTTCAATGAAAAACTTTTTAATATACAAAGTGCTTTGAAGGTTGAATATTTGCAGCAGCATGTGAAGCTTCGATTTCTATACGGATGAATGTGTTTGTTGATTTTTTTTATTGTCTTTTGGATATTTTGTATATCATTATGATTTGTGTGCACAATATATATATGTAGTTGAATGTAGAAAAGTGAAGGCTTTGAACGCACGGTGTATGTAGAATTGTAGATTTTGTATGTAGATGTAAGTATATATATATATATATATTATAAATTATTTTGAATTGGCAGCCATTATTGTACAAGTGTTGCAACCGGGGGGGAGCAAGGAAAGCAAAAATAATAATGATATTCTGCCATCAAACTCTATCCGAGCTGTAAATGGGGAGCCCCGACTATTTTTGCACCGTTTCCGTAATCGCTTTCACAAGGCCATCACGGCTTTAGTTGGTAGCAATGGAAATAGTGGAGGAGGAGGAGGAGGCCTTGGTGGTCTCGGCAATCTCGTCGGATCCGGAGGTGGTTTGAATTCCTTGAGTGAGTCTTTTTTATCACTATATATCACATACATATACAGACCTTTACACGCTTTTTTTTAGATTCTAAATCCATATGCTTTTTGGTGGCCAGTCGTCAAACAAGAATACGAATTTATGGAGTTGAGGAATTAAGTTAAGTCAATGGACAAATTCGTCCAAGGTATAGTAAAGAAGACAATTAAACAATTGAAATTACGATAGTTGAGGCAATAATTAGTTGAGTAACCTTCTCCGAGTTATAATATAGAGTTAGGAAATTTAAGTAAACGTGTGATTGAGATGTCTCATTGTTTTTAATTAGATCAAAATGAACATTAATTACAAGGGTGACTTGAGAGTAATTGGGTGAGGTTCTAAATCCACATCCATAAATCCAAATCTAAGAGACTTTCCCAACAATTCTTTTTTTGACACAGGTCGTCATATATTCAAATCCCAAAATCGTTGATTATGGTCATGTCGTTATGTAATCCCTCTCTCTCTCTCTCTCTGTTTATGCAGATTCTTTTATAGACCTCCGACAAACTTTTGCTTTACGCAATTTTATGTAGTCAAAATCCCTTATACGAGGAATATAAGTTGGATTGCAAAGTATACTCGACCGTTTAGAGTTGTGTGTGTAACAATAATACACAAAATGGAATTCTAAAAGGAATTCAGAATGTTTTGACAGGTGAATGAGATGAACAAATTGAATGTCTATATATATAAGTATCGAATTGTAAAGTACAGAGACAGCTGAGGAATGTTTTTTGAAGGTGGCAAAAACATTGAGATTATCTCTCTGCGAGTCTCCAACATTTGTCGCAACATTGTCAGCGCGTTGACAGTTTTTTAGTAAATATTTTGCTCGGATGTTGATCTTTCAGCCCCTACACAATACTTTTATACACAATATTACATGCATTTTGTTTTGCACTATATACCTTATAATTTTATGCACTGGTGGATTCAATGTACTTAGTTATGTAGTTATTTTTACATATCTTAGTTGGACTATAGTTAAAAGAGCGATAAAACCTCACTCCTCACGCTGACACTAACATCCCTGATGATGTTAATTAGAAAAAATGTAGAGAGTTTTTGTTCTTTGTACATGTGTTTCGCCTTTAGTTTCCTCTGGTAGTGGTGGTGGAGGCGGATCTGGGATTTTAAATACTTTACAGCAAATCGGTCCACTACTGTCACAAGGGATCGGAGGGCGTTTACCGACAGTCGGCCCTTTACCAGTAATTGGTAATGAATTTAATACGCAAGGAAGTTCTGGTTCTTCTTCAGGTCCATCATCATCTTCCGGCTCGGGAGTTTCTTTTATCAATAGTGGATCCAGCTGTAACTGTGTCAGCTCGGACTCTTGTCGTCTCCCCAATCTTGACAAGGTCAGTTTTTTTATTTTCATATTTTCATATTTTCTTCCCTTTCTGTCTCATTCCCCCCCGCACGAACAACAACAACAATATATATTCTATAAGTATATATAAGTATATATAAGTATATATATATATATATATATATAGGGGACTTGTTCTGGAGGGATCATGTGTTGTCGAGCTTCCGGGACGAGAATCGTCAACGAGGGCTCAAGATTAGACTCGGGAACTCGAGGAGGAAATACACGATTTCAAACATCGGATCTTCGGGCTGGTTTACTTGGACAAATCGTGAGAGGAACTTCAAATGTGTTTGATGACGCTCTGGATTTGTTCCTCGCTCCATTTCTAACACAAGATGATCAACAGCGACTGGCTAATCGGATTGCAGGGGCCGGAAGGAAAGGATCCAAATAATCACATTATATACAAACACACAGTCAACAGTCAACTCCATTTTTTTTTTTAAATTAAAATTCTACACGATGATGATACCATAACACAAATGTTCCTTGGATTTATTATTATTTTTATTATAGTAGTCGGTAGCTATAGTGCAAAATGTGAATTAGGCGTCGTACTTTATTTGTAGCTGATTTTCCTAACCAACTGTGCTATTTGAACCAAACGTCAAACGTACGTGTGTATATTTATAAATGGGAACCAGCAACTGTATTATTATTTTCATATTTATATATTTATGTATATTTTTTTCTCTCACTTCAACTCTTTTGTTTTGTATATATTTTGTTTGAATAACCAAGAATTTATTATGTATAATTAGAGTAGACGAGTTTAACCATTGTGATAATAATAATTATTATTAGTTTTTAGTTTGCTACGCATTTTGTCTCTGTGATGGGACAAGCCTGATGGGGACTTTAAAAGCGGTACACACAACACATTTGTTTGAGGCATATAAGGCATATTTTATATATGTACTCTGCTGTATTTATATATCGTATGAATTTTATGGTACCATATATATCAAATCCTGAATGAGTGAATAAAAAATATGGAGAAAAAGGTCCTACATACTTAAATATATGGTACATGAATTATTTAAACAAAGGATTTGGAAAAGATCATATCATCCTCACCGATTGTTGTGACGACGACGATGCTAAAGAACAAAGCTCCAGAAAAAGTCCATTGCAAACTGTCTTCCGACTCATTCCCATCCCAACCGCCTTTCTTCATTGCATTTATTATTTCTCTTTCAAAGCCCTATGGAAGTACATAAATAAGATACATACCAAATGAAGAATGAAGATGTAAAGATGTACATATATATAGAATGTAAACAGGACGATCTTGAAGCAAGGGAAATTCTTAATATGTCTACATTTGCATTTGCATTTGGAATATATAGGATACATAGATAAAATGGGTGGGTGCAATCCAATTTCCCAAAAGTCAAACAAATATATATATAGGTATACGTATATAGTTCCCACATCTTTGAAATATGCAAATGGTCCCATAAATTATTCAGGAAAACAAACAATCATTTATCTCTTGAAAGGGTTTTCCTTTAGTTTTTCAGTTGAGGGAAAGAGCAAGAAAAAGACATGCATGTACGAGAAAGGAAGAAAGGAAGAGAAGCGAGAAAAAAGGAAATATAAGATATTTAGGGGAATCAATCAATTTTAAGATTAAAATTACCAGAAGGCGTAGCGTGGCGTTGGTTACCTATATAATCGAAGGCAAGAAATCATCGTACATATGTACTTGTGCATTTGGTGATACAAACGTCAAATTTCGAATGGACGTACGTAACCCTTGACATGACAAATATTTTTTGACCCAGTCAGGGAATCATCCCCCCAAAAAAAATTCTTAACTACAAGACTACAAAAAATACATAAAGATGAAAAACTGCGGCGCGTTCATTATGTAAATTCCCGAAATATGGTAGACAATGTTTGAATGTATAGGTATAGATAATTAAGTATATACATCCAGCATTCAGCAGTCATTTCTTTTTGTATTTACGGCGCGACGGCTCTCTCCCTGCCTGGATATTTTTTATTTCCATTTGCATGTGAATGGTTCTACCTCCATATATACATATACGGAATTTGACGTTTGTATCAACATCATTTGCACAATTTGTTCATGGGCGACTAACCCAATCCTCTTCTCGAATGTATCTATAAATATAAATAGAACAAAAACATAAATGAAAAGAACATTTCAAAAAATCCATTGATTGAGGAAGTGGTTCAAAAATTATAATATGAGGATTTTTGATGCCCCACACACAATTGCCAAAAATACTTACAGAGTTTCTTCGGTCATTTGCCAGAGTGAGTGCGTGAGAGCCTCCCGAGTTTTCGTCATATTTTCTTTCATCTTTTATTCGTACAAAAATCAATACCAAAATCATATATAAACAAACCGTTTTCATTTACATTTACATATCTTTTTATGAGGATTGAGGAAGAGCTGTGAATGAATGAACGTCATTGTTTTTTATTGAATTTGAATATGTTATGCTCAGTCCCCAAACTCCTCAAGTTATTTCCTTCTCGATATAATGGATATAGTCTATATCATATCGTCTGTTAAGTTCAATAACGAACTATAACGATTTTCCTTAATTTGCGGAAATGCTACTACTGCGTCCGTCTTTGTGGGTAAAATTCTGAAAAA
>JAIUND010001142.1:0-41586 GCA_034699125.1 Gisinianus flammeolus
GGATCGTATCCGTATCCGACTTTTTCGGATCGGATACGGATCGGATCTCGGATTATCCGATCCGTTGCCGAGTCTTATTGCAAATATTCCATTAACTTTTTACCTCTGAGTGTGTGTCGGACGACAACGTTTTTTCGTACGTTCTAGACTTTTCCCACGCACACACACACACATTTACATTAGGCACAAGTATATGTGCCGAAATATTTCTAGTGTGCTAATTGACTTTTTGCTGACTCATCGAAACTCCTTTTGTTCTCCACCCGATCCTCCTAAAGATCAAGTCCACAAAGAGGAGTTTTTTTTCCCATTCTGGCCAAATATGCAATGCCAGCTTTTTTTTATCTCCACATTTTTGATAAATTTAATGTAGTCAGTGAGATTTTCTCTTTTATATTATTCAATGTACATGTAGGAATTCGCAATACATAATGATCATTATGGATTATGAATACCTATGTACATTCGTGTGGCCTTTATATTTTAGTATGACACATGCTGTCTGCGGTCGTCCAGTATAATTAGTCAATTATCTTAGCAAAAAAGAAACATCTATGTACGGACAAAAGCAGAAGAGTTGGAGCAATGAGGAGGGAGTTGAAATGCCGAAACGTTTTACCCACTCCCAGTGACAATAATGAGAAGTTGAAGGACACTTTTTAAAAACACAAAGGGAAAATGATAAAAAGAAACCGCTTCATTTTTTATAGGTTATCTGCCGTCCTATCGCTAGAAAATAAAAATGACAAAAACACACAAAAGATATTGAATTATCAAAGTATTTATTTATGTTTGAAAAAATCTCGGGTTTCATTCATTTCCCCACTTCGAAATGACACTTTATGGAAGCATGTTTCATGCTAAAAGCTAAAAGTGAAAGTTCTTTGAGCCTTGCTAGGAAAGAATGAACAATTTGTTTTCAGTTGTCGCGATTTACCTTTATCAGTTTACAAACTATTCATGAAGGCTGACATTCCCCAGGGACTAAAGAGGCCAAGTGATGACAGACAGGGAAATTTGGAAAAATTCGTATATTTGTCAATTCATTCATTTTTATTTGGCATTTGACAAGCACATTCCGTATGCTAATTATCAACTGCTAAAAAGTTTGAGGGGTGAATGATAAATATGTGCAAAAAACAGTATAAATATATGTCTGTGCGTCCCGTGTCGCTCGACTCGTCGCCTGGAGTAATCGTCAATGAGTCAGAAATCAAATTTAACGTCATCACTCCAATTCTGCATTGTTACAAAAGGGAAACTTTTTTTTTTGCCGTGAATTAACATTTTTGCAATTAGTGGGAGCAGACAGAGCAATTATAATATTTGACCTTGCTTATTCAGAATAAGTAAATATACAGAATATATACAAGAAACATTTCCCACGAGAAATCTTTGACATGTACGAAAGACAATGATAAATTATCTTCAGTAAATTCATATTTACATAAACACAGTATTTTTGACAGCAGACAATTGAATTTGTGTGACTCCACTACAAAATTGCATAGTGAAAATTCCAGACGAATTTGACTCACTCGCCACGATTTTATGAAGGACTCGTAATTTCCATTATTATATAAATAAATAATGAAACTACGCATGACTTTTACATAGAATGTTTTTCCAAATCCACACATTTTCTGCGTCCGTGTGCGTATACCGACTCCACAGACGTCATAACAATGTGGTAATTCGAAGAGCATGCACTTTCCTCTAAAAAAACTAGAACATTCCGTTGAACAAATGACTAACTTATCTTTTCGAGTGGAATTGAGTATTCCATTGGAAAGTGCACCAAGTCAATCTTACGATTAGAATGTGTTTCTTTATGCAACTCAATTTTAGTTCATCTGTGATAAGGAGACAATAAATATTTGTTTTCTCTATGAAATCATAATTGGCATTTGTATGATATAAGCTTATGCAGTTTATTTGCATTGAATTAATTGCAGCTTTATTTACCTATACTCAAAAACTCACGAGTCAACATATACAAATGTGGCGACCGATAAAGAGCAACGTACTTTCTCTCTTTGCCTATTGGTTCAACGACGTTCCAGTATCGCCACTCACTCTTCACAATTCACATCACTCAGCCCAAAATTCACTGGTGACATATTCCTGTCAGTCGTGAAATATCGTTGACCTCCATCATTCCGTGCTGAGACGGATTTATCTGTAAATTGCTTCTAAGCAAGAGGCGAATCGATAAGTCTTAAAAGGAACTCAACTATAGATTATGTCCAGTTTATTACGGTCAGTGGTATGAGGAGAGGAGATGGTGATATCCAGAAAAACATAAGTAAACTGTTTAAATACTTTAAATTATGGAGGATATTGGCAGAAAATTGCGTGTGCTTCGAGCCAAATCCTCCTCAACTATAATATATTGCCACGACGTTACTATCTACAGCGTTCTATCATATCGTGTCGTAATCTCTGCAAACTCAAATTCGTTCTCGGGCAAAGAGAATTAGAAAGTTGGTGAGTTGTTGACCACATAATCTAAAGTATTCTTTGTGAAATCATAAATCATCCATTCCATTCTTTTTTATTCACAAATCTAATTGCTATGCACTGGAAACGCTTCCTGATCCTATCGAACAACGCTAATCACAATTCTGTCCATCTCCCCTAAAACCTTTTGCGGCAATCCAT
The DNA here is from genome assembly GCA_034699125.1 of Gisinianus flammeolus. Taxonomy (NCBI): domain Eukaryota; kingdom Metazoa; phylum Arthropoda; class Collembola; order Symphypleona; family Katiannidae; genus Gisinianus; species Gisinianus flammeolus. Next base: position 2,662 of record JAIUND010001142.1, read on the forward strand.
ATTACATAGTAACATTAATAATTTACCAAAATCAAATAACTAGAAAGATTCAAAGGCTGTTCAAAATGGATTTGAGTGATTATTCAAAAACTGAGAGGAAACAACCAACAATATTTCCCAAACATTCAGCAAAATGAAATCGTCCAGTATCCTCACAAAAATTCTTTTTTTGTGTGTCGTTTTCCTAACTTTCTTTCTCTGTGACAAGAGTTCAGAGTGCGGTGTGTTTTCGTCATCTTTCGACTCAAAAGTCAAAAGGAAAAGAGAGAGTGTAAGTGGAGGAGAACATGAACACAAAATTCCGAGTGGTGAATTCAGATTTCATTTGAACCAAAATTTTGGAGACTGTAAATTAGTTTTTGTGAACTATCAACCCTTTTCTCTGTCACAACAACAAGTGGATTTTGAAAGCAATGATGATTTTTTTTACTCGAGAGAATTTTCAATGAATACAGACAAAATCTCAAACTACTACAGTATTACGATCAATGAGAATCTCGATAGAAATGATACAACGGGTTTTCTTCAACCAAGCAAGCTAAAATTTAGTACGACCAAAATTGAGAATGGATTTGGGGCGATGAGTAAACACGGTGAAAATTGTGTCCTCGCCATTTTCACCATGATGACCAAAGAGATGATGGAGGATGTTCCGTCAACCTATTTTGGTTTCGATGCCATGTTTTCTCAATTATTCCCATCATCAAATGCCGTAGTCGTCAAGAGGGATTTGGATTTTTTCATTTTCTGTACAACGTCCAAGGAAAATTCTCACAAAATATTGAATTCCAATGCGGCTTTCAAAATCCGCTACAAATTGTCCATAGTCCAGGAAGAAAAGGACTTTCTCAAGGATTTTGAAACTCTGTGTAACTTTTGTGATGATGGAAATCCTGAAATAATTTCCCTAGTACCACTATCACCACTATCACCGCAAGTACTGAAGAATGAAGAGGATTTCTCTGGGCAAATCTTTCCGGATTTCCTTCGAAATTTCAATGGGAAAATATTGCGAGTCTCTTCACCCGCCAGAATCGTACCTCGAATTCAAATGGGACGTTTACCAAATGGTCAGTTTTACTCTAAACGAGGTGTATACAAATCCGTCCTTGCTCATCTTATGGCCAGATTCAATTTCACGTATGATATTTTCCCTGGGAGCTCCGGAGGAGGAACTGGAATTAAATTGAAGAACGGAAGCTGGGTGGGTGCGATTGGTGATATACTGAATGGTAACAAAATTATATACACATCTTTGTTTTACATTCATGCACTATAGATTTACCATATGTATCGTTTTAAAAAACAATGTCTGTTTGTTTTTGTTACATGGTTATGTAAAAAAAAGGTGGTGCGGATCTTGGTTTAGTCTGTGGGGAAACATTTGATCGACATCCTCTTGTGAGTTTTTCTTTCCCCGTTGAATACGAATTTCTAACATTTACTTCGGGGAAGCAAGCTCAAGTCTATACTTGGAAGGCCGTCCTATGGCCTTTTGCCTGGAAAATGTGGATGGCCGTCTGTTTTGCCATTTTCCTAACTCTAATTATTTTCCTGGTACTTTTCAAAACGACGAGTAAAATTCAAGAGACCAAAAACAGTTCAATGACGAAGATGAACGGGAAATTGGGGGACAAAAACAAAACAGCAGAGAAGATGAAGATGGAAGAACAAGGATGGACTTTTGCTGAAATTATAAATTACATGGTCGGATCTTTCTTTGAGCAAGGAGTTCGTGGACCCAGCAATTTATCTATTCAGACTTTTGCAGTATTTTGGTTGTTCTTTGCTCTCATCATTACCACAGGTATAATTAAGTGGAGACGCGCTATTCAAAAACTTCAATTTTAAAAAATTACAAGAGATGCGATGAGAATATTAGAATATATATTTTTGTGTCGATAATTACATGTTTTAATTAAATGAAATATACACCTTTTTTTTAAGTCTACCGTTCCAAACTTGTTGGTTTCCTTGCTTTCCCGATCGTAGAGGACCCTCCGGAAACATTCAAAGAACTATCTACATCTAAATTCAAATGGGGACTCCAATATTTGGGAGGGGCGGCTTTCAACGTCTTCAAAACCTCAAAAAATCCAATATATCAGAAAATCTTCAAGGAAATGTCATTGGAAATGGATCCTGTGGAATGTTTTCAGAAAGCATTGCGACTCAAATTCTCTTGCATTTGTTATCGTGGATTCTCAGATTGGATTCTCAATGGGAATCTAACAGATAAATACGGTCGGAGTCCACTCGTCATTTCCCCCGCATCTTCATTTTTCATTTCAATTGGACTGGCTATGGAGAAATATTCCATATTCAGAGTCCCTTTCAATTCCGTCATTCAACCTGCCGTGGAAACCTCTCTCGTTGCAGAATGGATTAAACAGGATTATGCTCAGGTGAGGACGAGGAGGAGAGCCTGGGAGAAATCCATTAATAAAACTGATGCGGTCATTGGGAACTCTGAAGCGGTATCCAAACTCACGATTGAACATTTACAAGGTGCGTATGTACTTTGGTTCACGGGATTGATTTTAACAATCATTGCTTTCTCTGTGGAAATCTACTATTCATACCGTCAGAGAAGGATGAAGCGGGATCGGGAAATACGCATAGCAACTTTACACAAAATCCAATTCCTTTCCATACACAGACGCACACCAACCAAGTCATCATAATATGATGAATGCAACATGATCACAGTAATTAGTCTGATTTCATCCCAGATCAAATCCATCCCTTAATTAACAAATGACAAATGACAAATGATCTCGAGTATTTACAATTTTCTCAATTTATTCACAAAAACATCCTGTCGCCTTCGTATGAACATTTTTTCTTTCTCTTTATTGTTCCGGCTCTCGTTTGGATTGAATATTGAAAGAAGTTCAAGTGCACAATGAAAAACTGGTTTACTCCTTACCTCTGCAAATGGATGTACATTTAACTATAATTTCCCATCATATATTTGTTAATACATTCCTCGTACAAAGTGAACAACTATCGAAAAGCTTTGAAGTCCGTCAGTTTTCTCCAACCAATAATGTAAAAGACAACAAAAATCTTTGATTTCTATATAGCTTGAAGTTACATGAGGAATCACAATACCTATATCTCCATTTAACATTTGCCAAAAATACATAATACGTAGACTAGTGCATTTGTTTGTCGTCTACAGTCCATAACCTTGCATTAGATGCAACAAAAGCTATATAAGTATGGAAAATTTGTTCGCATAATAAATGAACGATAAACAAATAAATATATATGTACATATATGAGTAACTGAAGAAAAGTCATGATGAGGAGTGAATAAAAAAATCAGCCACAGAGAGAGAGAGAGAGTTGCCATAATATTAGCATACAATTGATTATTACTCACTTTTATATTTAAATGGGATAAACGTGTCTTGTCTATCGAGGCTTGAGAATTTAATTTTTACATGAACATGAACATGATTAAACTTTAAACACGGAGTAAAATCACATGTAGTTATGAGCTCCTCGCTTCATGGATGCATATAGTCATTGTCCATTGTGAAGGAACTGCAAAGAATTCTGAGATATTGAATAGTTATTAACTATTAGTTATAGTCACATTTTTGTTGGATGCGGATTTTTCCATGGAAAGATGATGGACGATAATCATGGATAATCATTCACATAGATCATTGTAAGGTATTTATTGTGTGATGATATTTTGTGTGTGTGTGTGTGGCCAGCCCCTTTGTTTTTGTATAATACGTATGGTGTTTGTTGTATGTAGAAAAGTTATAGCTGTACATGTTTGATTGAGGATTGAGAATTGAGACCTTCAATTCCTCGTCATTTTCCTACTATTATATTATACCTTCCTTCATGTATTTACCATTGTCCAACCACCTCAACAAATACACAATTTCATTATATTCTTCTCGCACATACACACCACACACACACACACACACGTTTCCCCATTTGTTTTCCTCAGTCCTGAGTAATTTATTTGTGGGATCCTTTTGTTGTGAATATATATAAAAATTTGCATTTCCTATATCCATGCTTTTTTCTCATCATAACTCTAAATACTCTAAACAATACATTGGATAAAAGTTTTATTTGTTTTTTTCGTATTTTTTTGTAGTATTCTACTCAGCATGTGGTCGAGATAGAAATATGTGAAAACAGTACAAAATATAAAATTAAGGACAAATTATAAAATTAGTTATTGGTATTTAATATTAACAAAGTATGAACTGTAAAGTGATTCATTCATTTCATTCGATACTCTTTGTATTCATCTGTTGTAGTGTCCCTTTTGGTTTCTCACGTAAGTATATTTCTTCTGATTTAATTCAATTTGATTATTGCCTTTATTATTTTTGTCTATAGAAAAATTAAATGATTTAAATGATTTGAATTTCTTTTTTAAAAAATGTTTTTAGAGCAATGCAGATCGTATAATCGACAAGGTAAGAAATAAACTTTGAACGTAAATATGAAGTAACACTGTTTTGTTAGGTTGAATTTGAAAACGGGCTATAAATAAATGTTGTACATTTACATTTATATATATAGTGGGACAATGTGTTTCAATTATGACGTGCCCACCCTTGTTGGGACTTTTACAAAAGTCGCCAACGTCTCAAGAACTAAGGCAACTTCAACGTTTGACGTGTGGGTTTGACAGTAATTCTGATCCGAAGGTAAGTATTTACATGTGTACATTTATTTTTAAAATTGGAAATAATTCAGGAAACTATGCGTTCAATTCAAGTTAAAATGTGTGGAAATTGTTTTATAGGTTTGCTGTCCAACAAAGTTTATTGATCCTCCCTTTGGTTCTACTGCTGTCCGGCTAAGTGTTTCTACATCCGGCGGTGGGCACAACAAATCAACGACAACTACAACAACAACTACGACAACGACGACAACAACCACCACCACAGCAAGTCCAATCATCTCTTTTCATCCATCTCCGATTTTGAACGAAGATGAAGCACCGGATTTGAGCTCCCATCCTAATTTCAAATACCTTCCCAAATTAAAAGAATGCTCAGAAGTTTTTGTTACTGAAGATCGAGTCGTGGGTGGGATAGCAGTAGTGCCGGGCAAATTTCCGTGGATGGCAAGAATCGCGTATGAGCGAGTCTCTCAAAATCCTCAAAGTAAGAGACGAAGGATTTGCTCATAATTATGTTAAATTGATAGAGTAATGAACCAGGTAAACGCAGAAATGTACTTTGTATCTGTATTTTTATCTACTTTTTTTACCATATTACAGGGACTGGTCAAAAATTAACTTATTACTGTGCTGCGAGTATCATTTCTCCACGTTATGTTCTCACAGGTAAAAAATCTCAGTCAAATATCTTAGATCTTGTACATTCAAATGAAATGAATGGATTAATCAATGGAATGTGTATTACTGTTTCATTTAGCTGCTCACTGTACGGAATTTGAGCGTGAAAGTGAATTTATTCCGTAAGTCAAATAAGATTCATATTTATTGAAATTAAATCAAAGGGGAAAAGGGAAATGCTTTCACTTTGACCGTCAGCGTGTGTGTGTGTATGTGTGTGTACATATTTGTTTTCATTGTGATTTTCTCTATGTTCGTTTTAGAAAGCAAGTTCGTTTGGGAGAAAATGATAGTTCCAAAGAGGAAGATTGTAATATTGAATTGGGCTTGTGCTCCAAACCCGAAGACTATCGTATCGAAAAGATTATTGCCCATAAAAATTATAGCACGTCCACAAAACAAAATGACATTAGCTTGATTCGACTAGACAGAGATATTACTTTTAATTCATGTAAGTCTCAACTAAACTACGTACACAAACGTCTTCTATCTACAGCATAGCATTCTAGGATTTTTCTAAACTGATTCCTCCAAATTCCTTTCATTCCATCACCTATATGTTTGTTTGTTTGTTTTTTCGTAGATTTTATTCGACCGCTGTGTCTTCCTTTCTACAAAGAATATGGAATTGAAAATAACACATTACCTAGAGGTTTGGATGGGAACAAGGCAATAGTTGCCGGATGGGGAAGAACCGTGTCTGGACATAAAAACGAAGGGAGTGAAAAGTTGTTGGAAGTGACACTTCCAATCAAAACGAATAAGGAATGTCAGTCTATTTACTCCCGGAGAGTCACAATCTCTTCAAAACAACTTTGTGCGGGAGGCGAAGCCGGCAAGGTAAAACATATACCTACTTTTCTCATTTCTTCATACATGAATAAATGTTTTGAAAATACATTTATTTGAATTGATTCCTGATTTCCCTTAGGATTCCTGCTCTGGTGATTCTGGAGGTAAAGATGAAGATAAATTTAAAATTAAAATACATATATACTCAAGTTATTACGATAGCCGGCCATCGGTTTCCGGTTTCGGATGTAATTATAATATTTTGTTTCCTCCTTCTCCAGGACCTCTCATTGGTCTCAAGACAGTGACCCAGGCTACCAAAAGAACAAAATATTTCCAACTGGGCGTTGTTTCCTACGGACCAGTCCAATGGTAAGTATATTTCCAGAGTATCCAAAGATCTCCACAAACCGCCACAAAGCGTGTAAACCAAAGAAAGCGGAAACTATATCTATATAAAAGCATTTTAATTGGAATTTTCAGTGGGATTGGTGGCCTGCCTGGAGTCTACGCCCGCGTTTCGCAATATTTGGTATGTATACTTGATTCATTGAGGTTGTGATTATATTCTCATTCGTTTGTTATAATTGTACTGAGCTATATTATAATGTATACTTAATAACTTGATAACTTTACAGGATTGGATTCTGGACAATATAGAACCGTGATCGCGTGTTTGTAAAGTTTTTTATGACTAAGCATTATTACATATACCTATATATGCATTCACAATGATATTAATTCAATTTTCACCCAAGTAATATACCTACTAAAAAAGGGCAAGTATACTTAAACATTAATTTTACACAATCTACTTCCTACTTGCTCATTGTTATTAATAAATTATGAATTAAAAAAAACAACAATAATTCGTCACTCTCTGCTCTGTGGGTGGCCTTTGGTTATTTGTATTTTGTTAATTTCTACTGCAAAATCCCATGTCTCTCATCCTCATTATATTTATATGGCGTCGTTTTCTGCAGCAAATCCTTTTTGGGTACGTATTTCACATATTAAGCCTTTTTTTCTCTGTGTGTGTGTGTGTGTGTGTGTGTGTGTGCAAAACATCTTTAATCATAGTCTTGAGCTTTTACCTATCACTAATCAAATTCTACATATTAGAATGATTAGCCTTCAATCATAATAACCATTAAAAAGAAGCTACGTCGGTTGAGAGGGAAATATACTGGAAAATTAGGTATGTGAATATACAAATACAATAAATGAAGGAAAAAGATGTTGCTGTGCAATACATATATATATATATCGTATATTTTTTATTACTTACTCATGCAGTGTGTTATATTCCAAAAATTCACACATTAGTATGCATACGGGGTTATCATAGAATCTGAATATCGTTGCTTGTGAGCAGAAAGGAGATGGATAACGTGTGTGTCTTCAACTTGTTTGACTGGTACTGTTTTCTTGTCAGTTGCCAGTGAATAATTTCAAAAGTTGTATCATGCAAATAATAATAATATTCGCAAAAATATGAGTAGTACGATGGATTCTCTCTCTCCTATTCTCCTACAATGTCCTCTTTTTATTTTTGTAAATGATTCACGCATACGTTGGTAACATGGCAAATATCTCGCCATTTGATTGTCTGAATTATATTTCCTATGCATGTATGTGTAGTAATGATTAGTGATTCTGCGACTTGGGGAAGTAGCATTTATTAACATTTTTTAGTTGAGAGTAAATTCAAGTAATCCAAGACCAACTACAGACACCACTGTGTGTGTGTGTATGTGTGTATGTGTGTGTGTGTGTGTGTGCAACAGAGAGCGATATTATGTTTTGTGTGATTATTATAATTACGATGCCGCAGGCTCTCGTGAATCAAAATGTGATGTAAACTAGTAAACTAACCTACGTAAACTCAAACAATAGAAAGACACACAAACACACACACACACTCGGTATACATGTACATATGCACAAGACAGTAGTCTTTACTTTTGATTATCGTTTTATCGTGATTATGAGCAATTTTTTGATTCTCGTTGGCACTTGAGACAATTTTCACTTGGGAAAAACTCCATAAAAATCCAGCATACATCATAATCGGACCGCGTCCACGCATCACCTTTTTCTCCCTCCGTTGCATTCTTCAAGTGCACGATTTCGGTAATAACAGATAATACATATATAGATAGATAGATAGATTATCAATACATATATATAACTGTTTATTCATGTTTACTCAATTTATTATTGTATTTTCTTACCATGTAATTGTAATTTGGGACTTGTGTGTGTGTGTCAGTGTGGGGAACCCCTGAGGAAAATCCATTCAATTTATTACTTTTAATTCTATATTTGTTTAATTGATCTCGCTCCTACTCATCAAATGTAATACATATAAAAAGCCAATGGGGATTATGGATGTACGCAAATGGGGATTTTCATGACTGTCCAGAAAAATCAAGGCTTTTGTTTACGTGATTTGGACACATGTGTGTGAGGGAAGATCATTTTTCATTGAATTCAATTAACCGTGTGTCTTCTTCTTCTTCTTCGTTCTTTACGTTCTTGAGCCTCACAATAAGGATAAATAAACTCTGTTGTCAAACTTGACAAATGTATATAAGTTATTTATGAAATAGGGATTTATTACACGAGATTGACATTTCTTGGTTTCTTTTGGTTTTATACTTTCACAGGAGATAGAATATAATGCTTTTTGGAAAGAGGACGAGGTTTGTGTCATCAGTTGTGATCGCAGTTTTGTCCTTATTCATCATTGGAATTGAGAGTGCAGGTCAGTTTGTGTATGGAATAAAATAAATTAATGTATAACTTCACTTGAAGAGTGAAGAGAGTTCTCTGTTCGTGTTAAATTAATAAAGTTTTCCTGTGTAGTAGATATTCCCTGTACATCCGTGAATAATGCTCAAGGGAAATGTGTCACATTTGAAGAGTGTCCAGCCTTCCTTGCCATCTTAAAATCCCCACGGATTTCGGGTGCCGAAATCCGGTTACTTCAAAAGCTAACGTGTGATTTTCAAAATCCGAAAGTTTGTTGTCCAGTAAATGACGTGATTGGGAAACTTCCTCCACAATTGACAGCAGCTTCAACAAATCCGAATAGGAGGCAACCAAGTTCGGGGTCTGGGACAACATCCTATCATCAACAACCACCATCCCACTCGTCTTCATCCTCACAACTACAACAACAACACCAGTCCCCGAATCTCCCTTCAACTAGTTCACCATCGTCATCACCACAATCGGGAGTGGATTTAACACCAGACCGAGTTTTACCAGCCCAGGAAACTCTCACTCCAAATCGAATCTCTGGTGGGAGTGCCAATAGTCGAAATTCTTTCAAAAATCATCCAAATTTCAAATTGCTTCCGAGTATAGAAGAATGTGGGAATGTACGGAGTGAAGATCACATTGTGGGTGGAAAAGACGCATCACATGGAGGTAAAAAGAAAATACATATTCTTCCTCATATTGTCAGTATAGCTTTGAAGTGTTTCAACTGAATGAATAATATTCATTTAAATATATTTACAATATTGACATACATATGTTTAATCAGTGCTATTGTATTTAAATTTCCAGGGCATCCTTGGATGGCACGTGTGGGGTATCGAAGTACGGGCATTTCCTTTTCGTAAATTTTATTTAGTCCATAAGTATATACTAGAAAAAGGGAAACTTTTCAGGTGCCCTCGAGTTTTGACGAATATAAAGATAACACATATAATTTCACTGGGTCAAATGTCAAACTCTTTTACACACACCTGAAAATGTTTCCACGTCAATATAAACAATTCAAATGTCATCACATTTCTAATTAGATAATCAATTTGAAATATCTTCTGTAGATACTGAAAGCAATGAAGTGGAATTCTACTGTTCCGCAACCATCATCTCCAAGCGATATGTACTAACTGTGAGTTTTCCTATGCCGATTTGACTAAACAAGAAAAAGTACTTCAGTCGTCATAAAAAAATGTGTTTTTTTTTATTTTAATTTCCAGGCAGCCCATTGTACCGAGGAAATAGACCGTGATGAATTTTATCCGTAAGTATTTTTTTACCGCTAATAACAATATTGTTTTTCCATCAATTTCCCGTCAGTCGGTGAAATAAAACTTAATGTTTTTTTTGTTATAATGTAATGTGTATTTATTTACAGGGAAATAATTCGTTTGGGAGAGCATAATACAACCGAAGACAATGATTGTTCTCCATTGGGTTGTTCAAAAGGTGGGAATATTTAATTGGGAATTTCCCTCCAGTTTGATTTGTCACTGATGAATGTTTTGTGTGTCTCTATATAGTTGCCGACTATAAGATTGAGAAAGTTGTCGCACATCCTCGTTATAACACCGAAGACAAGTTCAATGGCAAGTCCAGAATTTTCAATAAAAACGCATACGAAGAATATGAATATATCTGTACACCAATTAAATTGACAGTACATGTTTTAATATTTTCCTTAAAAATGTACTATATACTTAGACATTGGAATAATTCGTGTGAATCGAGACATTCAATTCGATCCAGACTGGATCCGACCCATTTGTCTACCATTCAAAACCGAATATAACATTGGTCGTTTGTTCCCACCGAGTCTTAACGGGCGAAAAGGGGTATGAAAGCAAATCAATTACATATCAGTATTGTAATTGTCAATTGTGATTTCTTGCCATTTTAATTATTTTGACATTTAAATCAATTATAATCTCTCAATTTAGGTCGTAGCAGGCTGGGGAAGGACCAAATGGAGTTAGTCGCTTAGAAAACTCATTTACTCATTTATACTCTGTATAGTATAGACATTTTCTGGAAAACACTTTAAAATCTTGATGGTTAATGCTTTTAAATTGTGACTGTACAGATCGAGCAGAGGGGAGCACGACCTTGCAAGAGGTTTTTCTGCCAATGCTCTCAAATGAAGAATGTCAATCCAAATATAGCACCAGAGCACAAATTAGTGACAAACAGGTATCAAAGCCATGTCCATCTTTTTTGTTCATGCCACATCCAAGCCTTACGTTTTCTAAAGTTGTTTTTGTTCTTTTTTTAATTAAATGACTAAATAGATGTGTGCTGGGGGTCTAAAGGGAAAGGTAAAATAATCCTGTTAATCATTAGTTTTTTTTTGGATACTGTCCTTGATTGATTTATTTCATTTCGTTTAAACACAAAGTTTATGTGTTAAATTTTATTTCATTTTATGAATTATATGAATTGATGTATAGGATTCATGTTCAGGAGATTCAGGAGGTAATTAGTCACACAGTTAACAGTCACACTATTAAGTTTTTCCTTCGCAGTGAGCAGTTTCGGATATAAATTATAATTGATTTGTCCTTTCTCAGGTCCTTTCATTCTCCCATTGAACTTTGGACCTTCGGGCTTAAAATTCATCCAGTTGGGCGTCGTGTCTTTCGGGCCAGTGCAGTGTGGAATAGGTGGCCTGCCGGGAGTCTACAGCAGAGTTTCATCTTATTTTGACTGGATTTTGGATAATATGGCTCCTTGAATAAAATCGCTATAATGAATTTAATTTAACAAATCGCCACCACTAATCATTAGCCAGAAAATGGATGATCCAACTGATTAAACATTAAACACAATTCGAATGACGAAGTAGTGTAGCAGCCGCAGCAGCAGCAATGACAACAAAACAAGCTAACACATATATTTGAGTACAAGTGCAATCTCTGACGCCATTATATAATGATTGTGAACATATATATATTTTACGAGTAGCTGATGATGTAGATTTACTTAGAAATGTTGAATGACTGTAGACCTTCATAAAGTCAAGTTTGAAATCTTGAGTGTGTATGAAATTAAAACAATGTATGCATATATATGTATACATCTTGTCAATATAAATAAAAATTTGCACTTTTTGTAAGGTTTTGATTTGCATCTGGATTCCCCCTACTTTCTTCAGTGCATTCAGACGAGTCATATTTTGTCGTCACACATTCCAAGTCCAACTGATCATTGACGTAGTTTATTCTCTGTCATCGCCCTGGAAAATCAATAATACGTACATATAAATACTATACATTGACTTCACTAAAGGGTTGTTCTTTTAACATATTTTCAATATTTATTATTTATTATTGCGAAAAGATATACCTTAAATATGTTTAGTTCATTAAAAATGTATACGAAATAAAGGTAATTGCGAGATTACTCGAAACTGGTTTTAGAATTTGCTGCTATATGTTTTGCTGATGTGAGTCCACACCGACTATCAAATTTGAATTGCAAAGAGATTTTTAAATGAGAAGCCCACAAAGTTTTATACTGCAGTGCAAATATTTTTCTATACTATTTATCGTTAGTACTCGGCAACTAAGCCCAAAGATGTTCAAGTCCAACAACAATACAACGCGAAAAAAGGAGAAAAAAAGGGACAGCGCGTGCAGAATGAATGGTTGATTTACATTTTCTACACTTTTCTTGGAATTCTATATAAATTCTCTGCCTTTTTTCCTCACTATATGTACTTGCGGAACAAGTACAGATATAGAAAAGAACACCTTGGGAAAATAGTCTTTCTTTCCCTTTTATACCTGTTTTATACCTAATTGAGTTAAACCTACGTATATATATACTTAAGTATATTCATATTCTCATCTGCAGGAGTAACAGAAACAAAATACGCAAATGGACCAGTATGTAATAGATAATTAACTAGCTAAACATGTTTCCGGTGCTCATCCAATAAATACTATGAGAAAAACGCTATGAACTCATATTAATTTCCCATTTGAATACACACATTTATGATAAATCATTTATACTTCATTGACAAAGTTTCTTGGGATTATCCAATCGACATAATTATATGTAATACAAAACAATGAGTGTCCTTACTTTCTGTAATAACATTGAACTTGAACTATAGTAAATACGAATATGAAATATGAGCACTGTGTATTAGAGATGTGCAGGTTAAAGATTTCTTTTGTCAGCTAAAAGCTAAAAACTTTTTAGCTATCTCATTATAGCCAGTTAAAATTTCTTAGCGAGCTAAAAGAAGTTAGCTGGGCTAAAAAATTTAGCTAGCTAAAACATGTAAGCGAGCTGAGGTCCAGAAAAAAAACCCTTTTTTCCATTCTTGACCTTTATTTGGAGCCCGTTTTCGCGTTTTATGTAGTGTAAGTTTCCTTCAACATTTCTTAGCTGGCTAAAATCCCTTAGCGAGCTAAAAAAATCGTAACTCGCTAACTGAAAGTACCCTTTGCATATGGACTAAAGTTGGCTAAACAAAAATGGAGTCGATAAAACGTCAGGTTTTTGCGTAAAGCCACTTAGCTAATTATAGCCAGAATTAGCGAGCTAAATCTTTGGCCTGCACATATGTTATTTATAGGAAGTTTATTGAATGAAAAATATTATTTGACAAGAAAATATATTATTTATTTTTACAGTAATAATGACATATGAGTATGAGAGTGCTGCGGTAAAGCAAAATTGAAATTGAAAAGGAAACATAAAACTACTATGTTTATTTTATAAATACAATTTGGGAATTCTCTATACATTCACAATTCACAATTCAGACTTATCCTAAAATTGTTGCATTCTATTAGTAAACAAGACATATAGCCCAACGAATCAAATTTGCAAACTTGATAGCAGCAAGGAAACTGACCATAAAATAAAAGATCAAGAACCACTCAAATACGAGGAACGAAACGGACTTTGGCCAAGACCATAAATGGGCGTCCTTCAATCTGAAATGCATAACCAAATGGAAAATTTAACCAATGAAAAGGCAAATGTAAGTATGCAATGTAGATTTCATTTCAAGTAGAATAAAAACCGAATATGATTGACTGGAAGAACTCTCTTGTCATCTGTGAATTCTGTGACTTGTTCAAGGTAAAAATGAGCGACATTCCTCAGAATAATGATTTGGCAAACGAAAATGATTAGGATATACGATGAAAGTTGAGCCTAATTCAAACAAGTTTGGTAATAAAAAATATTACAATGACACTAATAAATAAAATGACTCGATATAGTATTACCCATATTCTATCATGCCAGGCTAAGTTATCTTCAAGGAAAAGAAAAGTCAGAGCGGCCGCAAACATTAGCAGAGTCAAGTGAGTTCCAACCTTTGCTCCAACAAACGATAAAATCCGAATCGGGATTTCACAGAGGAGGAAAACCAAGGAGGAGACTTTCAACAAATTGGATAACTCCGTCAACTTTGAATTGAAAATTTCTGTCTATTGCCATCTGTTGACTCGCAATGATTTCAGATACCCGGGTATCTTGCTCGTCGTCTTGTCGTACAAAATAATGTATGGCATGTTTACTTCCTAAATTATACTTACAAGTGTTTGAATGTATGACATTTCAGTTGTGAATGAAATCGTCCATCAGTACAACAAAGCAACTGCTTGGTTTATGGACAAAGAAAATTTCAAGTAAAAGCCCCAAACATACGTAATTGCAACACGAATATACGGACTTGGCACGTCGAAACTCATTATTTACTAGTCAGCTGTGAGATGCCAGTTTATAATTTATAAAGTGGCAAAAACGGTCAAGGCGCTACACAAAAATTTCAAATGCCAGATTTATCCTTATAAATCTTGTCAAATTGGCCAAGGCCGTATGAAAAACCGAAAACGTTGGCGGTCGGTAACTAAGACGAATTTTTATTGAATTGCATTGTAGTGACTTTATTTTCATCAATAGACGTGTTGGACTACGGAACTATTATAAAATATCAAAATTTGGGTGAATAAAATGACCGAATTACTAAAATTTGGATCAATGTGGGCCGAAGTTCAAAATATTTTACCTTGGATTTCCCCAAAAACATACAAAAAGTAAAATACATGTGTATTGCACATTGTTTCGTTATAGTAAACATTGCACTGTCTAATATAATCTAGTTTCCATGGTAAACTGAATACTCTGTTCATTAGTAAATGCTTACAAAAGTCTTTGAATTCCTCCTAATCCCCAGTCACACAAAACACTTGATTACAGGATACGAATTATAGACAGAAAATCATAAAAATGTGTACAAGAAGCACATCATGGCAGTACATACATACAGCAAGTGAGTGAGAGAGATAAATGAAATCGATGGTTACGGTAACATGTATACAGTAGGAAGTTAATTGTGATTCAATCAAGTTAGACTGTAATTATAGTTAAATAACTGAATACATTTAAAATGTTCCAGTAATTACTGTACTCTACGATTATTGATTCCCCGAAGAAGGTAGCCAAAGTGCCACCGAAAGCTCGGATTTAATAAAGATTTCCAAAGCAATCCACTTCTCCGTACTCTTATTATGTATACATTGTACAGTGATGTGGATTCACTGTTTGCCCTTTTGTAACTGAGTTTCATTGTGAACAATAATGACGACAAATTACCGAAAACGGAGTGTTCGCCGAGATCCAATATCCAACCATCTATTTATAAAACTATCTGTAATTCAATTCCTTCCAAACCACAGCTGATCGTGAGACACGACCAGGCTGAAGAGAATATATGTAGAAATATTATGAAGATGAACTGGAGGTCATCTCAAGATATTCTCATTCACCCTCTCCTTGCACCTTCCTTGTCATTAAGATAAAAGTATAGCTTTTCTCGTAACTCTTCTCACGCGGTACAAATTCCTCTACATATAGCTTTTTGTATTATATTCACATTCGTCACACGAACACTAATTGTATATGTGTACGTTATAAATAAATGTTTCACTACATATGTATGCATCCTGTTTAGACCAAGCCGAAGTCATGCATATAGAAGAAAAAGGTATACATTCGGCACTTATGTGATCAAACTGCGACGAGGCCATTAAATATGTGACAAATTGATGGTAAAACAGGACAAAACCTTCACAGTGAAGTTATCCGAATGCAAAATGCACTACTTTTGTACACCTTTCATATAAGATATTTCCAAATATACGTACAACTACAACAAAACGTAAACACGTAGTATCCGTATAGTATATGTATATATAGACCTTGAAAAGCCACAAGAAGTTTATTCAGAAAAGAATTAATGGTAACCACAAAAAAATATATTTAACGTCCATATCCACTGCTACCGGTATTTCCTCCATACCCACCGGTATTGCCACTTGAATACTCTTCGACTTGTGGTTGATAGTAGTTGGTGTCACCCTGATTTCCATAACCGCCTTGCGATGATGCGTAGCCTCCTAAATTCCCCGCATTGTTGGAACCAGAACCCAAGATATTATTGCCAAATTGTGGAGTTAGACTTCCAAAACTGCCCGTGTTTCCTTCGCCAGCACTGTAACCTCCCTGATTTCCTCCTCCATATCCACCAAAATTGATGGGTTGTTCTCCTCCACTATAGCCGGTTGCTCCTTGTCCTCCTCCGAAGTTTCCAGTAGGATTTCCATAGCCTTGCCTTCGTACACGACTCCCTAAAATTGAAAAGAAAACAAACGAAAAATTGAAAACAAAATTAGGAAAACTCATCTCTATACTACAGATATATATTTTGACTCTTGTCCTATATTGCTCAAATTTTATTGAATATTGAGTTGAGTTCAAAATAAATAAAAAAGGAAAGTTTGTATCTATCTTGTCTGAATGGAATATAAATGCAGAGATGCTACAAATGTTTAATACTTCCTTTTTTGAGCATAAATGAATATATTTTTTCTATTTATTGTTTTTCTTACCCGCAGCAACACAACAAACAAATAAAAGAATCACAAAAGTCTTCATCATGAATGATTGAAAAATTGAAACTGAATACCAAAGAGGTTCAGAGTCCCCCTTTTATACAAACTGAGTATAGAAACGTAAAAAATATTGTATCAGACACGGTATAGAGGAGCCGGTCAAACCGAGAAGTGAAACGAATACTATTAACCTTGAATTTCATCGATCCTTCGTATTCGTATCGCATTTTATATATTAAAATTGTGATTTTTATTAAGATTATTTTCTCCTTGATTGTGATATTCACAATAGCCTTATCATGACTTTATATTATTTATATATTTAATACACACATAAGGTGTAGTAATTAATTTTGTCAATTATGTTTGTATTCAGTTTTATTTTGTTTAAAATTGAAACACTTTATACTAGAGGTGTGCAGGCTAAAGATTTCTTTTGTCAGCTAAGCTAAGAGCTAAAACCTTTTTAGCTAGCTCAGAGCTCATTAACCATGCACGGTTAAAATTTCTTAGCCAGGTAAAAGAAGTTAGCTGGGCTAAAACATGTTAGCGAGTTAATATCCAGAAAAAAAAAACATTTCCATTCTTTTCTTGGAGCCCGTTTTCGCGTTTTATCTAGTGTAAAAGTTTCCTTCAACATTTCTTAGCTGGCTAAAATTTCTTAGCCATATAGCTAAAGTTTCTTAGCGAGCTAAAAAAAAAATCTTAGCCCGCTAACCCAAAACTAAAAGTACCCTTTGCATATGGACTTAAGTTAGCTAAACAAAAATGGAGTCGATAAAACGTCAGGTGTTTGCGTAAAGCCACTTAGCTAATTAACCAGAATTAGCGAGCTAAATCTTTAGCCTGCACATGTCTACTGTGTATATGATCGAATAGAAGATTCTGCAGACGATTCATTCACTAACTCACTCTTGTTTTGCATTCATTGTCAGTGGAATAGGACAAATCCACTTGAGTTAATAGAATTGTGCACAAATTACCTATCATTTACAATACTCTACATCATTTCCCAATGTAATTGTACAACGTCATACATATGCACATATGCAGTCGTCGTCGTTTACGTCGTCCTTTCAGCTCTCTTGTGATATAAACTTTTTTTTGCGCTGACGACCAAACAATTACACTCTGACGGTGAGACTGAGAGCATTGGAAGGAATATGCAAGTGTGAGCAATAGTACTTTTTAGCTATAGTTTTCTCCATTGTTCTCAACTCGAATCGGTTGCATGTTTTTGGTTTATTATAATCTTTCCCTTTCCACAT
Source organism: Gisinianus flammeolus (assembly GCA_034699125.1). Taxonomy (NCBI): domain Eukaryota; kingdom Metazoa; phylum Arthropoda; class Collembola; order Symphypleona; family Katiannidae; genus Gisinianus; species Gisinianus flammeolus. Next base: position 20,763 of record JAIUND010001142.1, read on the forward strand.
GATCATTACTGCAATTCCTATTTCCTATATTCACGCACAGTGTTTGTTTGAGACGACGCTATAATACGACTTGAACTATTTCAACCATAAAGTGTATATAAAATAAAGTTGTTAATCAAATTTTCGCTAGTTCCATATTATTAATCTATCAGTTTTACTTAACGACATTATACTTAGGGAGTGCGTGTTAATGGAAGTGAAAACGGACGACGACGTGAAAAAAATATTTGTATACAACAACAGATAATAAAAACTATACAAAAAGAAATATAATTCAAGTTCATCGCAACTAACTAACCGTCAAATCATGAATTTACTACTGTTTTATTTTGTGACATTCGTCGTGTCTCTTCTCCAGGATTCAATCAATGCAGTACAACAAGGTGATATTACATTTTAATACGATTTATTTTCTGAGATAATATATATAGTACAAATCATTAATTCATTATCAATATCCATCTCTTTACAATTATAATGATTAGATGCAATAGCCAAAGATGAATTTTGTTATTCAAACAATGATGAAGAAGGTCGCTGTGTGAACTTTAGCGATTGTCTACCGTACCTCAAAATATTAAAAGAACGCCCGATTCTTAAAGCTCATCTACGACTAGTCGTCAATTTGACTTGCACATTTGACCTTCATAATCCATTAGTAAGTATTGAAGGAATCAAGTAAACTTTTGTGAGTTGTAATACACCCCGAAAACCTTTGAACTTTGCAGTAATATAGATTCGAGCTTGGAACTTTTCTATCAGTGGGGAAATTAATTTATAATTTGTTTTTAGATATGCTGTCCAATTCGAGATATCGTTCTACATCCTTCAAATACTTTTAATAATCGACTTCGACCAAAGACCGTGGGAAATGGCTTATCATATAAAAATCATAAGAATTTTCATTTGATGCCGTCCATCAATGATTGCAGTGTCCGGAGAGAAAACATGACACTTGAGACGGATAAAAAAGCTGCAACTCAACGAGGAGAGTTCCCTTGGGTAATCTTACTCGGATATTTAAGTGAGTATACACAAAAAACCATGCAAACTTTCTCTATACGGATGACGGGAGAGAAATCTCTCTGCAAATTCTGAGGATCATCCTTTTTCATTCATGTGTTTTTCTACTTGTTGTGTACAGACCCGTTGACTGGAATTACTGAATTTCTCTGTGGAGGAACTGTGATAACCCGTCGCTATATATTGACATCTGCGTCCTGTACACTCAAAGCTGGAGGAGTCAAACCGTAAGATATATCGTATATAATAAGTATAGAGAAAGTTTTGTGCCATCGTTCAGTATAATAATATATTCTATATACAAATAACAAATGTGTAGGACTTTAGAAACGTGAAATGTGTGTATACATTAGATTAAATGAGCAAGCATTTTAAATTCTCTTATTTCTCCAGGTCCATTGTTCGTTTGTCAGAGCATGACTTGGTCAATAATCCAGACTGCTCCAATACAATGGGAAAAACTACTTTGGAATGTTCTTATGTCAAGGATATTAAAGTTGAGCAGATTATTCCACATTCGTTGTACGATTTCACGGATTTGGGATTTTTTCAAGCGAATGACATTGCTCTCATTCGTGTCGCCCAAGACATTTCATATAACGGTGAGTATTAGGTAAGCCATTTGCTATATATATGCTCTCGGGCTTTCATCTGTACATGAGATGAAAACAGCAGGTTTAAAATTAATCAGTGTCAACTAAACTATAAACAATGGTTTTGAATATTTGATGGGGAAATGTTCCAGATTTCGTACGGCCCGTTTGCTTGCCATTTGTCGCCGACTACAAAATAGTCGACTATCCACCGAATTTGGAAGATGCTTCTGTTAGTTTCGGAGCCGGATTCGGGAAATTTTCAAACAGTAAGAAAAGACGATTATTTTGATCTCATATCAATTTAAATACTGTAGCATTTATAACGGCAAATTTACAACATTTATTTGATTAATGTCATATGGTGAAGTTGAACAAGGCGGGACTGTCATGAATCTCGTTCCCCTATCTATCAAACCAAATGCAAAATGTGCTGCATTTTACGTTCAACAAAATGACATAACAGCCGATCAAGTATGAAAAAAGAAACAAAATACAAATAGCTTATATTCATGTACAATAATTATATAATCGACTGCATAAATGTAAATGTATAAACATAACGAAACCCAATGTATGGATGTCTTGATTTTATAATGTATAGATTTGTACGGGGGGTGGAGATGTTTGCGGGCCGGATACGGGCGGAGCACTCATGATTCTCGTGGATGATCAAAAAGCAGAGTCATCAAAAAAATTATTTCAAGTCGGTGTTACATCGTTTGGTCCACAATACTGCTCTCACTCCGTCCCCGGTGTTTCCTCAAAGATTTCGTCCTTTCTTTTTTGGATTCTTGATACCATTGAACCTTGAGAACTTATCCCAATCTTCTTGCCAGTATATAGTTAAATTTTAAATTAATTATTTAGGTGTCATCTTTTTATACTCATATAAAACACATTATTCAATCATGATGAATACAAGAAATGATGAACATGAAATCTCCTTTGAATATATATTAAGATGCGCACCATGTACCACGTCTTTTAGTATTTTTAACAAACTGTAGTTTTTTCCGTTCATTCGAATCATTTTCAGCATAATTATTTTAGAATTTCTAATCATGAACTCGTTGGGGGAAACGTGAAAAGCTTATTCAGTTTTGCAAAAAAAACTTTCCGCGTGTACGTATAGCCTTTTTTTTGTCGTCGGATGCTTTTTGCATGTTAAGTATAATATTTTGATATGTACGAGTACATATACGCGCATAAAAGTTGCAATGTGCTTATAACTTGATACACAGTCAGATTTAGATATATTAAGAGCTTTGGTTGAGAATTTGATTAGCCATCTCTAATTTCATTAGAGATGTTAACGTGCAAAAAATTTCCATAAAGTCAATGCCAAAGGAGAAAAAACTAGTTTTCCATGATTTTTTACCTTATTAACAAAAAAAAGGCGAGTTGTTTTTATTATTGTCGGAATTAAACTGATAGCTCACATCGTCTACATAGGTGGACGGGAGATGAGAGAGTTGAACTGTGTGAGAAGTGGCAAAAGAGGGATGTTGAAATTCTGCTGGTCCATCTCTGCCACTGTGAGTGACAACGATCGAGAACACTGCTATATGCAGATATATATGGCGAGATAAAAATTGAAAAGTTCAATCAATGGTAATTGCAAGCTCATATTTAGTTTAATATCCAAGAATTAAGTGGGATTTTGACACCACGGACTCGTTTCCTTTGTACATCAGAATCCATTAGTATATAAATAAGTATAGGGAGAAATTAATTGGAAGGGATTTTCATTTTTAATCATCTCTTTTTCAGTTTTTACTGCTATATTCACACTTGAAGCTCCCAAAAAAATCTTAAATCATCTGAATGTAATTATGAAGCTTCTTTATATTGTGATTGCAATGTCTGGAGGGAGGGAGAGTCGTTATATATAATATACTTATATGACAACTTTTATCGAACTAGGAAGAGAAAATGGAGAATGGACTGACGTTCTGAGGTCCGGCCTCGGCATACAAAAATAAAAGTATAGGGAATTTGTTATTGAATTATGTTTGCCGGAGGGAAATACATATTTACAACTATTTTTTTCCTGAGGTTTCTCATATGTAGGTAGTTTATTCAATTCCAATAATAATAATATTTATACCATATGCGACATCGTTTTAGTAATGAGGCATCGCTTTTCCGTCCAGTTTTTTTTACGAATGAGGTCTGAATGGCACACTGAAAACCGCAAACTTTTATTAATACTAACTTCGTAATATTACCAAATATATAGGAAATAGGAAATATACTCTCTCTATATTAGTTTATATAGTTATCTTGTTATTCGATCAATATTTACAGTCTGAAGTGTTCCTTGTTTACTATACTTTGTTTACTCTTGATTCCTTTCATATCTTATCGTTAGTGTGCACATCACATCTTTGATTTTTCTTGCAACAATTTATTGTACCAAAAAAAAAAAAAATGATATTTCAAGGCAAAATTTTAAAACTCATCATTGTAGTAATCGTAAGTGTGACTATCTTCTTCACTAATACAGCAGATTCAGGTAATGTTTGGGATTCAATTAAGTTAAATATGATTTATTTAATATACAATTTAAAAATTATTTACTATTCAAAACAAAAAAAAATCAAGTCTAGACTATATTATATCTTTGAGTATAATAACAATCAATTTTTTATTGTTTTATTTCTAGCAAAATCATGTGTCTCGTTTACGGAGACACCCGGGAGATGCACTCGAGTCACGAATTGTCCTGTCCTCTTGGAGCTTTTAAAAACGGATAACGTTCGTGATGTAAAACGACTCCAAGTAAGAGAATAGTCCATTCCGAGCATTTAAAGTTCTCTGAAAAAAGTTAAAACATTGTTTTTATTTGTTATTTCATATCATTCTGATGATTCTTTGACTTTCAGCGTCTAGCTTGTGGATTTGATCGAGACATCCCAAAGGTATTAACAAATTTACAAGTTTACAACAAGGAAAAACTAGCAAATTAGAAGAACTATATAATTTATTCTACTTTATAGTGTATAGATTCCCAGACATATAGTAAACGACTACTTTCCTTCAATTCATTCTTTAAAAAAAAAATTCCTTTACAAACTAAAACAACTGAAAAATGCATATGTACCTACATATTATAAACTTGTATGATTTTGTTTCTGCCGTTTACAATTATTCACAGGCTTGCTGTCCCGTTGATGAAATACAAGACGTTCCGGTGGGAGAGATTCCTCACTTACTTAAACTTTTGGTAGCACAAAAAAACAAAATATAATTTAAGTAAATAAATATATAGGTAGAACTTAATACATGTATTTAATGCAAAATGAATACTGTGTTAGGGCAATATTTAGTAGTGCTCGAAAACTGCCTTGTACATAGTCATGGTACAATGTGAGCGTGTGTGTGTGATGAGAACATTAGTCAATGAAGGAGCAAGAAAAATAAATCTTTAAATCAATCAACTTTCTCCATGTTGAATTCCAAAATAGGTAAACTTAAAATACGGTTCATGAAATTTAAATGCGGCCGACATGTCGTCTTTGGTTCTCAAAATCAAAATCTAAAAATACATCTACTGAAAAACTGTCAATTCCTTCCTGGACTCAACGACAGCATCCATTCAAATGATAAATATTTATATAATGAAACAGACTGGAATCGAAGATTCGGCACTACTGGAGATTTAATTGTATCGGCGGTTGCAGAGTCAAACTACATTGAAATTGACCTCTGCAGTGTTCTTAAATTATTTGTAAACGAAATAAATCTTTAAAAATCATCTTTTAAACCTATATAAATGTAAAAAATGATGAAATAAAAATTAACTTAAAGGACGTTACCGAGTTTTGAGCCAAAAACTTTGAGCCAGAAACAAAAGTTAATAAACCAAATGTACGGAATATCAACAACTTTCTATATTTTCGAATGGTAGCCATAAAAAATATTGTAGTGCATTAGGGTTTTGTTGTCTATAATCGACTAAAGTAGTGGCTCTTTATCGCCCCGTGGTCCTCTATACATATATACTTGCTAATTGCATTCTTATCACGACTTTACAACTCCTCTTATTTATGTCCGTGTGTGTGTACAGAAAATCTTTTTTTGTTCTCGTCGAGAACTATACTCGTCACTACTCAAGTTCACCTGTGTGCCTTTTATTTTCCTATATGCGTAGTCACATATACAATCACACTGCGTAATGCTGAATTTTCTTCAGTAAATTCCACACCTTAAATTATCATTCTACACATAAATCCAAATTACGTCATATCTGCATGTAGAAGCTGCTTATTCTCCTTTTATCGTCAAATTTCTGGGAAAAGTATTAAAGATTACAGAAATTCTGCATTAGAACATGTCGACTGGCAGCCCCGTCAAACGTACATTCAAAATTACTCTTCCATCACAAAATAATTTACTGTGACAGAATACAAAAAGGCATCCCCTCAAAAAAGTCAATCAAACACTAATTTAAACTAAATTTTCTCCACAATTTTAGTTGGGAAGGATTTTATCAATCAAGCTTAGAATGAAAGTTAACTATAGTGTTCCACACAGACGTTGTTTGAGCCCAAGGAAATATTTACTGACACTCGTAGTGTCACTCCTCGTCAGTTTATTTTGTGTTGTCAGAAGTGACCGTCAGCAGTCATGTAAGTTTCTCCCCCAAATTACTTTGGGTGATATCTTCAATCGTTATTGAATCCCTCCTGTCACATTTGTTTACATCAAAAAGTACAACGCAAAAAAAAGTATGTACAGATAGTTAAATATTATGTGCATTACGTTTCAGCCCAGTGCAAATCAGTGGAAAATAAACCCGGTATGTGCATTTCAATACGACGCTGCCCGAGATTTTTCAAAACCATAACATCAGGATCTGCCACATTAGACGTTTTTAGGACATTGCAAAAGATTAATTGTGGATTCGAGCGAGATGATCCGAGAGTGAGTACAACATTGAATAATTGAATATTATACATTGTAAATAACTGCTAATAAAATCAATAAATACATATTATGTTTAATGTTTAAATTTTTAGGTTTGCTGTCCAACTGAGGATATTTCAGATAACGGCAGTAGCAGTACAAATGGCAAAATTCCGAAATCGTCATCCTCATCTTCAGGGAATTCTTCCTTGATGGCCCATGAGAATTTTAATCTTATACCCAAATTAGATAGTTGTGGGAGACCTAATTCAACCCAAAGTGTACTTGGAGACAGAATCGTCGGTGGGAAAACTTTAGAATTGGGATCAAATCCATGGCTCGTTAGGGTCGGTTACAACGGTAGAAATCATTAGTACATATTATGTTGTGTTAACAAATATATTTTGAGAATGCATTAAAAAATATCCGTAAATCCTATATATAATCCTGAAAAATTGTTGTGTCTCAGTTGATAAATCTTCACTTGAAAAGGAAGACTTGGCGTTTTACTGTGGAGGAGCTCTAATTTCCAGGCGATATGTGATCACTGGTGAAAAACGATATAAACTTAAACGTTCCTTAGAAATTCTTCATTTCAATTCAAAAACTTGCATTTAATAAAAAATAACTCTCTGTGTTTAGCTGCTCACTGTACTGGCACCACTGATGAAGACAATTTACCGTAAGTACCGTAAGTTTTTCCCTCTTTACATGTACGCAGATGTTTAATTCATTTCATTACTTTCCATTTACAATCTTGTGCAAGTTATAATTTTCAAGTTTGTTTTTTGTTGGATTCAAATTAGCGTTGTGGTACGTCTTAGTGAATACGATTTGAAAACTGATCCTGATTGCTCGGAAGTGACTGGGAAATGTTCACGCGTACAGGACATCTCTATTGAAAAGATCATTCAACATCCAAACTACAGTTCTGTGACGAAACAGAATGACATTTCTTTAATAAGACTTTCAAGGGATGTGTCATTGGAGACGGGTAAAAAGACCTCAATATCCATATTCCATTTCTTTCTTTCTTTCTTCAAAATTCAAAAAAAACCTTGTCTAAAATTGTGTACAGTTAACTGTCAACTGACTAATAGGATGTGCACGTAAATATTTTAAATTGAAGAATTCATTCATCCGCTCTGTCTCCCCATCGCACATGGGAAAACAACGGAATTTTCATCCCTGGGGAAGACGTCCATGAAAAATGCCTTTGTGAGTGGCTGGGGGGCAAAACGTTGGGGTAAAAACAAAATCCACATGCAAATATCGTATGTGTATGTGTACCTACTCTACAATATTTCATGATCGTAATGAGTGTAATTAGTAATTATGAATAAATCTCATTAGTAATCATTTCCAATTTCAGATGTTGTAGAAGAATCCCCAATTTTACAGTACGTCAACCTCCCCATTGTCTCCAATGACGTGTGTCAGAGTGTTTATCATCGTCGGACTGTCATCACTAAAAATCAAATATGTGCTGGAGGTGTAGTCGATATGGACAGTTGTGACGGGGACAGCGGTTAGTGATCTCAAATGATCATGAACATGATGATGGAGATAAACGATTTGCATTCAATATTGTATTGTATTGCGCACATAAGTTCTTATCTGACTTGGTTTTAATTTATAGGTGGTCCACTAGTAATTTTCTCGAGTGCATTTCAACGTTTTTTTCTAGCTGGAATTGTAAGCTATGGACCAACTAGGTGCGGAAGTGCAGGACTCCCAGGTTGATGTCATTTCTTTTTAATATTACACAAAACAAGAATCCATAATAATATCGTATGCACATATTACATATGTTTAAAAAACAATTTATTCGAATTTGTAATGACTTATTGTTGTACAGGAATCTACACTCGCGTTTCCGAATTTGTCCCCTGGATACTCGACTCGATGAGGTCGTCTTAATCATCTTTCTATCTCTACGTCGATCCATTTAAAAACTGAGTCGTACTTTCGATTTTTGAATATATAGTGAAGTATTTTGATAACTGATTTTACGTGTTTGTTTGTTACATTTTGTACTTGTACTCATGCCTCATATGTGCTGACTCCTACTTAAATTTGTACAATCCAAGTTCTGGTCCCACCAGCCGAAGAGAATTATTATGAAAAATATGACCAATGTATAATAATTATAATAAGATATAATTACACACAAAACAAAAACATTCAACAACAATAACATTAGATGTTGAATTGCTATATGATATCCGTAGGATTTTCTTCTGTAAATCCATCCATGCAGTTTATTTGTCTTAATAATGAAAAATCTACGTATGGTATAAAGTCTCGAGTTTTATGGTGTCAAGTTGTTTCCTTATCATTTCCATTTAGACATATAGACAAGAGACCATTTGAGTGTACAATAAGTACAGGTAAACTGATTTGAGTGTGAAGCTACAAAAAAAATTGCCTGAAATAAGATAAAATAATAATAATTGGACATGCTGACAACGCATGAACTGACAACTGACCATGAGAATTCTCAATGTTTTTAGTCATCTTCCAATTTCTTTATACATACATACATATGAGACTGTCTACTTGGGACAAGCACATGCATATATACAATGCATAATGTACACGCAAGCGAACAAAAAGCACATCGATATTTGATGAGACTCAAACTAGGTATGTAGAGTATGTAGACATATAGACTCTGTTCCAATTCACACAACACAACGTGCAACTCCACGTGTAACGTGTACCTACTGCCTACTACCTACTGCCTACTACCCACCCATATACATAAATTAATGGAAATTCAATGAGAACTCCAAATTTTTTCATACAATGTGTGTTGCCAATGGGTTATTAAATGTGATTAGCAAAAAATCATTATGTGTTGTGAGAGTGAGAGAGAGAGAACTCCATGATTTACATCTCTCGTGTATAAGAGCTTTTATTTTCTTATGTTATTTTACCTGTGTATACATATACATGGATACATGGATACATGGAGTCAAGGGTAAGTGAGAGCATTTGTCTTTTTACCTTGAGTCTTGGTTCAGTCAAGTTGAAATCAGAGAGCTCAGATATATCTGACTGACCCATAACTATTTACTCTGTCCACAATGAAGTTTATTGTGCTTTGAAATATAAAGAGAGCTATCTCTGTGTCCTCTTTTCTATTTCTCTGTGGGAATGGCTGATGGCTGATATATTGTGGGGAAAATGCATCAAGTTGCTCTTTGGTTTTATATTTAATAGAAGAGAATTAAAGAAGAAAAAAACACACTCTTGAAAACTCTTTCCTGTTTTTCCCTTTCGCCGCAGTCTCAATTTTAACTTTCGATTAGACAGGCGGTAATCTTTTGACACACACGTACAGTAGGTACGTCAAGTACATTAAAAGATATGGCAACGGTCAAACTATAATATCATTAATATTAAATATCTTCCGAGTTTTTTTCCATTCACATACACACAACTAGAAAACAAAAAGAGAGGAGAAGTTTCTCTTTTATTTCAAGTTTCTCGTATCAAGTGCAGTGAAAGGGATCAAAGCCAATCCAATGTAAGTAATATTTAATTCCAATTGGACTTGGTAAACATTTATTATGCAGTTGATTTATCTGTACTCGAGTTGTGCATCTCTATGCGTATTAGCCGGTCTTGAGGGGAAATAATCAAGTTTATAATCCATAGAACAGTCAACATAATTCTTCTTATGTTCACTTATCGTTAGTATGTAGTAGGGTAAAACAAAACTGAGGTTTTTTTTTGTTTTCAAATTCTGAAAGTGAATAGTCACAATCAGTATAATGGATTTTCAAATTTCAAGAATAACCGGAAGTGAAATTTCAATTTATTGTTTAGGTTCTTTTTGCTTGAATTTGTTTTTACATATCGTATAAGATAGTTTGAAAAAATATTTATGTATGGACACAAAAAAAACTACATAGGTGTTTCATCCTTGTGATTTGTAAGTTTTAAAAACTGGCTTTTGATATGAACCAGATATATCTGTAGTTGTCATTCATGCAGAGCATATACACAGCAAATGTTGTGTACGGAAAATGTAGAAAAAGAGGTGACTTTGAGATGTGAGACTTTTAATTTTTACTTTGCAGAGTTCAATGTAGGTATACCAAAACTGACAGTTTCAGTCATGCAAAACATACTGAGGACATGAAAGCAAATAACATATATATGTTAATTGTATTGAATAACAACAACATGTATAGCATGGAGCAATGCATATGGAATTGAATTACATACATGTGTATACTATACTTACTTGGATTTCTTGAACGTGTGTGGGTTTCCTCTTTCCATTTTCCTTATACTTCTTCTTGTTTTGTCTTTCGCTTCTTATCATCCTTTAAATTTCTGGTTCTACTTTTTGTTTAGAGTTAAAGTTGCACATCAACTTGTTGAGTTATACAATCCCTTTGGAGTTAGGGAAATGTCAAATAAAAGTCAATGACAACTACTCCATGTAATGGTTGATTCTCTTTCATGTAGACCACAGTTGACCACAGTGTAGGTATTTCGTAATAATTTGTTATCAATACAGACAGAAGAGATGACGCTCGTTTTAGAATGCGACATTGGAAATGAACAAAAAAGAAAAGACATTGATTATTTTTATTGCATTTCTATATATTCCAGCGTGGACGCCCCTTGATTGGACTTTTGATTCGTAATGGAGAGATCTGAAAATGATGCGTTACTACCCAAATATTCCACCATGCACACAAATGACAATGATGAATTTTTAAATCTTCACGACTACGAACCATTTAAAAATGAAAATTCGCCCTCATCAGTCCTGTCAAAAATTGGGGATTGGCCTTTTGTATTGGGATCAATGTGAGTAAACTATTTTAATAAGTTAAAACTTCCAAGTACTTACATATTTTGTCATTATTATACCGATAAACACACACTCAACTAATTCCATGCATTTTTCCCTTGTTGTTGTTCATTTCCAGAGCTTTGGGTCTAATGGCTTTTCTCACAATCATTTCAATATTTTTTGGAACTTCCACTCCGTACACACCAGAAACACCCATGTTGAATAAAACATTTCAACTACGACCATCTCATTGACAGATGTGCTCGTATATTTATAAAACAAATGCAAATAAGTACATATTTAAACTTTAAATGTACGAGTTCCTATATATGAATTTAATACAGGGTATACGATAATAAATTTCGAAAGAAATAAAAACATGCTTGGGCTATTTGTAATACGTTATATATCGATTGGTTTTGTACTTTTCCCATTACTTCTTTTGCATTTACATATACTTACTCACATTCACGGACAACTCGGAAAAGGAAGAAAGTGTTTGTGCGCTTCAGTTTGAAAGAAACAATACAAGTGCTAGTGCTTACAATGGCTTACATTATAATAAATGAAGCCAGTGGAAACCTTTCAAGTGTATGTATCAATGAATTCCCATTCGATACATCACATTCCCCCTCATATTTTTTCCATTCTACATAAAGGTATCCCTATGTAGAATTGTAGAATATAAGAGGGAGAGAGAGAGAGAGAGAAGGATGTAAATAAATAGTATCTGGTCACATTCCACACAGGAATAACTAGTTGATTGCTTTTTTAGGTTATTCTCTGTATAAACTATTCATTAAAAGGTACTAATAATGTTACAATGTGGACAACTGCCTTTTATTACATATATATACATGATATTATATAATATAATAACAATAATAATATAGCAGAGATAATATCTACTTGTACTTCTACTTCTACTCATTTCGCGATATATAGAATCGAACTTTTGTAAGTCAATTCTTGTTTAGCCTACCTATAAACTGCTTCAAAATACATGTTCCTAGACTTCCCAGACCGAGATCAACCACTCGAGTCTCGAACAGACATTCCAACTGCGACTATATTTACGTATAAAACTCACTACTGACCGATCTCGTTTTGGTCCTACAAAGGAGTAAAACGAGTGCTTTTAGGTCTTGTAAAGGATTCTTTTTATTGTTTTTCCACTCTGTTTGACATGGATCTTCAAATATCCAATATATACGACTCAACTCGTATCAAAATGTGGACTAGAAATGTGAGTTGAAGTCATCATCAGTAACAACAGTCAACATCATCATCATCCTCATCCTCATAATCCTACCTATCTACGTATATAGCTGTATAAGCTTAATAAGTCCAAGCCAAGTTTTAACAACATTTTCTTTACCATTTTTCAAACTGAAATATGCCAATACACAAAGTCTATACGAAACGTCAACGTCAACGTCAATTCAACTCAAAGTATACAGGCAACTTATTGCTTCCTCGCTGTCTTCGATCGTGTGGAGTCAGTAGAAAAACAGTAGAAAAACAAGTATTTTGTTCAGTATATAGAGCTTCATCGTATCGTGAAGGATCATCCTGTGTGTGGCTGGTGCATTTGAATTGCATAGTAAAGAACTCTAGACGACGACAGGCTTCCCAGTTCCCATGCATGCTAAAAGTATGTATATGAAAATATGAACCCATGCAATGACAGAAGAACCACGTTGTTTTTGCCCTTTTATTTTAGCGTGTACTTATACAGAAGTTTGGACGGGTAGCGTCATGTGTATAGTGATAGAGTTAACTCACTCATTCCATCCATACTTAATTATTATTATAGAATACAGACTTTATTGTATGTATTGTCGACTGCACTACCTGCATACCTACTATGGATATCATATCATGGATTGGTTACGTAACTTGGATTGGAACGCAAAAGCAAGTATGTAATGCATTTTTTGACGCAGTTGGATATTCAATGGGACTGCTGTGTACTTGCTGGTGACTTCTATATAGACGACACACTTGACATGGATAAGTGAATATCTGTCATCTGTAATTGCTATAACTCCAGAAATATCAACTTTTCAGTTGTTACAAGACGAATAAAATTACTTTTCATTTCTCTTCTGTGTTTTTTGTGCTTTCGAACCTTTTATTTTATCTTCATACATATAACTACGAGGAAATTGGAGTCAAAGGGGTAAGAAAAATACACTATACACCCATTTAGTGTGTATATGTCGTCTACATTTCTACATATATAGGTATTGAAATTAGAAAGCTCGATAAGTTCCCAAGTTGTGTTTCTTCTTAATAGTCTGTCTCTGCAGTCTCTGCACGTATGAAAAATGTGTGTAAAATCCTATTTTAATATTTTTAGGAGTTGTCAATTTACATAAACGGAAATTGAAAATGCGGTTCCAAGAAAGACAGTATCCGGACACGGGAATTCGCAACGAGTTGGATCCCCTTCTGAATTTCCGGAAAAGGAATAAAGCCTTGCGGTGGGCTCTCTTCTTGGGAATCTCGTAAGCATCAGATTTCACCAATTCAATCGTATGATATGGTATAAAAGTGAGCAGTTTTTAAATACTAATTATCAAGACAATGGTGCTTTCATTCTCAATTTCTAGTGCTGTCTCTTTCACACTTTTCTTCATTCTATTTCTACTGGTGGAGGCCCATCAAGTTTCTCCAGTGATTCCAATAGTCAATTTGACATTGAGTCATGATGTTGGAGAATTGGAACGCATTCCAGGTCATGAGATGTTTGTAAACACTTCCGCTCCGAACATTACAGAAGGTGTGTAAGTCGTCAAAAAAAGTCAAGTTCAAGGATGTTTCAAATTTGATATATACCTATACACATTTTATGCTACCAAAAAGTAGACTAACACACACAAAAAAGGATGTCATTAAAATTCCCTTTTCACGACTAGTGTAGTCATCATGCCATAAAATAATGACAGATAATTTAAGTGAGATTATAGATCGTAGAATGGATGTTTACACATTTCGTTTTTGTATCCTGTATATATTTTTATATATTTAATGAGTAAATAATTTGTGATTTTACTCTCGAATCAAGTATGTGTATTTGATCTGTTTGTGTATGTTCCATAAAACTATGTTTATTTCAATACCATTAACCGCTGTACATTATAAATTATTATATTATGTACACATTACACCATTAAAAAACATATGAAAACGCGATTGCGCTTATTAAAAGTACATTTGACACATTCACTCGTTCATAAAAAAATATTATACATACATTTAATACATGTGTAAAAAAAAACCTTTCGCATTTTTTTACATTTAAAGGTTTTTTGTAAGTAATTGGAAAATCTACAGTCTTTTATACATTTTTTTACATGATTATACATAAAATGTGTGGTTTCTTTCGTTATTTATATACATATATATATATTGACGTTTGTGTTTTGAAGCAATTATTTTGTATAGTGTGATTAAATTACTAAATGTTTATATATAATCTCCTGCTGAGGCCTATATATATATATATATATATAAGATTCTCAGGAATCATAACATAGACAGTCGCAACTCCTACACCAGCATCCCTTATTGTAACCGAGTGTACCGCAAGCTTTGCAGCAAGTTCCTTGAGCTCCCAAAGTGAATCCTCCACATTTTTTACATTCCATAGTAGAAGATCCAAATAGTAAAGGACCATCATGTCTCAAGGAAACTCTTGGTAACTCCTGTCGAATCACTTGTGGTAGGGATGGTGGTTTCAAGTCCATCATGGACTCGTCTCTCGCTTCCGGATGTCCTCCTCCACCACCACCACCACCACCACCACCACCACCATTACTCCGGAGCCCAGCATTGTCCCGGGACGACTTTAGATGACCTGATGATGATTGTGGATGTGAAGAATGTTTTTGTTGTTTTTCATTTTGACGGACGTCAAAATGCTTTCGATTTAAAGTACTTCTACTCATTTGTTCCATCTCATGTGAATGGAGTAAACTGTCATGAAGATGACCGTGCCGGTGTTGTGGCATTCCATGAAATGGTGTTTTTTCATAGTTACTAATTGACTCCACTGCATCCAAATCTTCATCTTCATAGGATTTGGCACTGGAAATCTGAACCTATACAATAGTTATATATAGGAGGAAGAATTAGGAATTGTATACAGATATATATATTGGCCATTGAACTTTATGTGTAAATTTTCCCATAGGAAATTTTCCAATGAAACGTGTGTGTGTCAAAATTATCCAAAGATTTTTGATTCCACAATTCAGTTGATGTTTCGTATTTTGTATTAAGCACACAATGATTAATTTTGTTTTCGGATAAAAACTTGTGAGTTATAAACTACCTGAATGGTTAAAAACACGCAGAAGAGAAAAATGTGTAACTTTTGTCTTGAATTGATCCCCATTTTCTTGATTTATATATTACTTTTCCGAGAGAGAGATTATTCCGTTTAAAATTGTAAAATTTCCACGAGATGTTTGAAATGACGGCACACTTTTGTTGGAAGAAAGAAGAAAGTTGTTGATTTAATTCATGTGTGAATTGATTTTATAACGGTAAGTTGAACTTTGAAGGAGACACTACATTATTTATTGGAAGAAACTTCACAAAGAAATCCAAAGAATTCACAAATATTCACAAGAAACCATAAAACTGAAGAGAAAAAACACACATCAACTGCACGTTTTTTATTTTATTTTATCTTTATGATGAGGAGAGGGAATGGAAAAAAATTGTATAGTTAAAAACTATATATGAAGCACACGCTACTGAACTGAAACACACAAAGTATCTTGACGAGATTATCACCACACTTCCGACCTCATGCTCCTCATATGCTATAAAGACTAAAAACACAGAATGTTTGTGGTTGACTTGAGCTTTTATACAAGTTGACGATGAACTTGCCACTAATTTACGATTAAAGTATACTACTTGATTTGACTCCTTGAGTGGAGAGTTGGGGACAACTACGGTGTGGTGAGAGAAATGAGTTCAAGCAGATATATACTCTAAAGTGTCTCTAAGCTCTACACAGCGCGATATACACGGCTTTGCAATTCAAATAAAAGCAGGTATAGACACACTGAGGAGTAGAAAAATAAACAAATGAATTATCGGAATGCAATAAATTGAGTTTCTCAGAGTAGCTCAACTTGTTTTTCTTTTTATTTCACTACTCAGAAGCTCAGATGCTCTCTTCACACGGTGTCTACTGCTGTATCACTCACACACACATACGATATTACATATATAGAGTTTACATTCTTAATTCTTTTCTACCTATCTTGGACGAGACAAGATGAGATGATTTCAACTTGAGGTAAAAAGCATCAACTTTATAATAGGAAAGCATGAAAAAGATGAAGGGGCAATAGTATAACAGTACACAAAAAGTAATATCATCTTGTTTGTTTACTCTCTCACTGTGTATGTATCTGTACATTGTACATACGATACATACGATATGGGCAGTGACTGACTGACTTGAAGAAAAGCACAGGCAGAAGAAAAGTAGAAACGACTGACTTATCTGGTCCATATGATAGCAAAAAAAATTTAATAAACTGAATCAAGATTTATGACAGTGGCCTACTTATTATTTCATTAGTATGACATATTGCTTCAATAGTAAACAAGAGACACACATATACACACAATCTCCCAAACAGCCACGTAATCTTTTTCCCGATACTTTTGTGATTTTTTACACTCGCATTACATAAATCTTGGATCGTCACATTACACGTCGTCTGTCTACTGTGTGTGAGCTCGGAAATTATAATTACAATGTATGGTGGTGGATGTGGATGGTGTTAACTTTACAGCTCATCATGGACATGACACGTCGATAACATGTAATCTGTAGTCGGCATTCATAAAACATTTCATTAGATTCTTAAATTTATGAATGCCAATAACTTTAAAATGCACCACATGTACGCGTGCCGTTCCGAGGCATGCAAAGATTATCAAACACTCTCAACAAGTCAACAACACAGCAACAGTTTAGCTTTGCTTTCTTCAAAAAAAGAAAAAAAAACGTTAAAAAATGTGCATTCACAGGTCTGACCGTTTACAAAAGCGGACGCAGAGTTGAGTGGAATATCAAAGTGTATCTATTGTTTTTTAACTGGAATATGTATAACACAGCATGATGGTGGTAGTGACAATGAGTAATTTCTCGCCAGTATTTTCTCGTCAGTCTGAAAAAGTAATTCATACTGCATACATGCACTATAGAAATACAGCTCGTTCACAGTCATCAATTTATATCGTAGTTTAATGCAATCGTAATCAACTCAAAACTGAACCCATTATCGTATAAATTATAAACGGCTGTACATCATCTTGAATTTGGTATTTGGTCAGTCAACTCAGTGAGGCTTCTCTGTCGGCATAATTATTATCATAATAATTGTGATTACTGTAATTATAACTTGAGGGCTTCAAGTTTCCTTCTAAGTAGTTTTGCACACATAACTAGTAGATTTAAGATATTTATTTAATATAAATTTAGGTTGCTCCCTCATTCCCTAGAGTCTAACATAGAATTATTATGATATTATTATGGAAACGAAGTGATGTGTGTGTGTGTAATGTGTACTTTGCACACACGTTAAAGGTGTGTAATTATGTATCATTGTTTGCATCTGTGAGTACTGAAAATTCCTATGTTGACCATTACATGGTCATCGTGTCCTGTAATCGTGTGACGAAAAACAATGAAGATACTGTATGATAGTGTGTATACATTCTATGTAAAATACATCAAATAATAACTTGGCGCTGTGTGTTGACGTGCTGAGGAAGTTTGTCTGTTTTTTTGTTCCCTACTTTCTCATCCTGAAGAGGATGAAGATCCCATATCAAAAACCACTTCATGTCGATATCGTATAGATAAAATCAAATTGAGAATTGCAAAGCTTGCCCTCGCATAATATGTAAAACTTTTAATGCCATGTTGTACTGTTTAACCGTAATTTTCCTATGCATACGATATGTACATGGGCACTCAAATTAATTGAGAAAAAAATAGCATACTCGAGGATTTTCAAGGTCAAAAAATCAGTCAAGATGATTTTAAGATTGAATATTATTGACAAAAACATTTGTTTTGTATATAATGTATGTAAATGAAAAATAGCAAATATATAGTACAAGTCCAGTGATTTTCCACGATGCATTCATTGCAATAAGATCTGCAAGAATTATTATTGTTTTTATTAAGTGGAGATAAAACAACTTTCAACGTTCTACATTGAAATTTTGTTTTTTTTATTGTATAGAGAAGGCATTTGATTAGTTGTAACATTTTTTATACCATGCTTAAGTACTTAGAACTTACTTTAGTAATGAAAGGAATGGATAAGAATGTGGCAGGCTCATATCACGAGCCTTTTCTCAAAATATGCAGAAAGGGTCTCGGCGGAAAAGTTTCCACTGACCCAAGGCTGTGTGCAAAACATTTCTGGGAGAACAAGTCCGAACATTCGCTCAACATAGCATATCAAAATAAAAGGGCGTTAAACTAACCCTATGGGAAAAAACCAGCCCCTAAAACCTAGACAGTCAAAAAATGTCCAAAGTTGTCGCACATAAACGTTGTTATATCCAACAAATTGATTCCATGGTCAGTAGAAAATTTTCCGCCAAGATTTCTTTTTCTATATAATTACTACTTTTATAAAAATTAGACTCTACCGAAATGAAAATTATTAATTCCAAAAGCAGAACAGCTCCAAAGACTTTCTCACTTTCTCCATGATTTGGTGAAGTTTTGAGCATAGAAAGAAGTAACAGGAAAAACTTGATGAAATCGTAGAAAGTGCTAATAAAATTGATTGTGTTGAACCTACTGTAATTGTCTAAAATCAAATTAATTATTTCCTTGGCCCTGGATTAAATCATCACATAGGAGACCGAGTTGAGCATTTTCTTTCCCTTTCTGTGCCAGATCCTTCTCACAAGTTGCCATTCGAAATTCCATTTTCCTTATTTGAGCCCGAATTCGTTGATTTTCATTCTCTTCAGCTTTAATCGTCGACTCGTAATCCCTTTTCATTCTATTATAAAAAGTAAATAAGTATATAACCCAAAATGAAAAGTAGAACGAAATAGTAGAAGATTGACAAAAAGTTTTGTAGAAGGCGTCCTTACTTTCCAAAAATATCCTCGACTGTTCCCTGAAGGCACTTGAGTTTTCCATCCCTATTTTCCAATTTTATTTTCATCTCATCATATCGGCTTAAAAGAATTTCCTCGTTCATCTTAAAATTGACGAGAGTCGCTTTCAGATGCTCGTATTTACTAGAATAGTAATATGTGACAACAAGTTTACATATAATTACACATTCGTAATAGTATTTCGTATGGCCATGTAATTTAAATACACAAAATACCACAGCAAATTCAAAATATTTATAAATGCAAACCTGTGGAGATCTGAAAATGCAAATTCAGCATTTCGGAGGTCTTCCAAAGTAAAATCACGTTCTTGGGCAATTTTTATTGTTTCTTTGTCGGTTTTCATAATTTGCCTACTCAACTTGCTAATCTCATCCTCACAGTTTCCAATCGATTTCTCATATTGTTTTACAGCTTGACTGTGAAAAATAAAGAGCAAATTGACTGTGTAAGTATTTATTTTTTACGTGCCACATTTTCACAGTAGAAATCGAACTTGGCATATGCGAGTTGATAAATTCAAAACTACTTACTTGGATTGTTGGTGATCTTCTAATTTCTTTGATGCAGCCAAAATTGTTGCTTGTAATTCTTTGAGCTGAATGGACCGATTATTTAATTGATTTTGAAAATTCTTTGCTTGTAGTTCCAACGATTCTTTCAAATCTTTAATTTCCTGATCGTCAGAAACATTCTTGGATTCAGTGATGGACTTGACTACTTTTTTTGCAAGACTCTCTTCTGGTAACGGTTCTGAAAATTTCGTTGTATTTTGGGACTCTTCTTCAGTTTCAGCCCTCATGGTCATTTTCCCTTGGTTCTACAAAAAATCAATAAGAAATGAAATGCTGAATCTTTGCAAGGTGAGAAAAATGACGAGTAAAATTTATGGAATTGTACTAGCTACACAAATGCAAGGCCCTACATCCCCCTCATTTTAGGTCAGGACAATATCCGGTTTTTCGTCGTCGTCGTCTGTCCGTAAAATGAATCATCAAATTAGGGGGGCCGCGGTCATGTGTCCCATATCAAATACATTAGCGTACATACGTTTTAGGGGGAGGCGGTCCAAAATCGGTCAAAATGTGAGGAGTCCTTTTATGGACAGCCTCATAGACTGTGGGATTGTAATTACCCGTGACAACAAGCAAATTTAAATTGTAGTATCCATTACACTATATGCAATGTAGTTAGACCACTAATTCGGACTCAGTTGCATTAAAGGAGGGGTTCCACAACATGTACATGACATATGTACGCTAATGTAAAAAAAATCGACCGACAGCCTCGCTGATTT
>JAIUND010001143.1:0-41564 GCA_034699125.1 Gisinianus flammeolus
GAACATTTTTCAACTTTTGATGAGCCTATGTTGTATGAGACAAAAAAGCAGTCCTTACATGTAAAACTCTCAAGTCTACGTTCAGTAGTTTAGGAGGAGTTGAGTCTCATATAAACATATAGAATTCTTTGCGTATAGTATAGATAGTAAAATGAAGGAAGATTCCCACTGTAATTAGTTTGCAAGAATTTAATCAATTTCCCTTATTGTTTAATGTCCACCTACAAATGTTTAAAATAATTTTTTTTCTCATGTGTGTAATGTAAATTGTAAATGTCCCAAACATAAAATTCGGAAAATTACACTTAATTACATAACACTTTATAAAACGCATAAACGGCGTGTATGCTCATTTTCATATAAAAAAAACATTTGAACCATGAGACCGCATTTCCTCTGAATGTTCTGTCAAGAATTCAAGATGTTATTTTAAATAATAAGAAATATAGTATCTATACCATACATATTCTCGACAGTTGGGTGTGAACGTAAAAGTTATTTAAAATATTTATGAATTATACTAACAAGCAAGTACAAATGGACTAAGAGTGATGACAGAGACAATGCTGTATAGCATTTGATGAGGATCCGCATATGACAAAGTGTATGTAATTTGTAGTGTCAAATATTGTAAACTCAAGAAGAACAAACACAAAGCTTGAATGATGAAAATACGTATGATTTGTGTCTATGAGGAGTATGTTTATGTGTCATGTTTATCTACGCAGAGATATATAGAAACGAAATATACAGATGTATTAAGTATGTTGCAAATTACGATACAACAATTTATTTTCGACAATTACTGTGTACAGTTTACATATTTAACTAGTAGTTCCTTTCAAGTTTAAGGTTTCAAGCTGAATTAATTTGAGTATGTCTCCATTATACATGATAATGTAGGTATTTAGAGTTTATATTTTAGAAGATGTAAATATGTAAGTTAAAGTGTTGTTTTTTTCCGTGGTCCCACAGTTGTGGTGAGTTGGCAACAATGCCCCAGAAGATAGGCAAAGTGATTGTTGTGCAGGTATTATTTTTTAGTGCCTGCCGATAAAAACAGTGGAGCAAATACGTACAGTATGCGAATTATTTGCGTTTGCTATTATGTAACGTCAGCGGAGTCTTCATTGCAGATGGAACTACATATATAAATAATATGTAAAGAAATGAGGATATAGGTATATAATAAATTAAGTATATATATATATAAATCAAACTCATTGTCAGAGACCATTCCTATTTCATTGTTCACAGGCCATGCAAATTGTTTGCCCCATACACACAGACACACACTATACTACCGCAATCTGCATGATGTTGAATGTACTTGATAATAGTACGTTAGTACACGCATTATGAATCTCTATTTTTCTCGGTATTTTGCTTGACCTGCGGCTTTAAAATAGTTTGAATGGATGAAAATTCATTCTACATACATGTTTTGAGCCAACTGAAAACATGAAACATTAGTAATTATTGTTGTTATTCATTTGCAGACAAATATATAACAACAATAATATATCTATATATTCCCCTGGGGTATACCTATACGCAATACGCATACACTTCCAAATAATATGCGTATTTACCTGCCACTTTGTTGTTGTTGTTGTCTTATCATTTAGCATAATATAGATTTTGAGAATTTGTTTTGGGAATTCGCCAGAATTTGCGAGTTGGCTTTGGATGGATTGCAATACGAATCGAGATTTACCATACAATCCCCATACGCACTGTTACAAAAATTGCATGGATGTTCAAACTTTGAGAGTATAGTTTCTTATTCCATTTCCATGTAGTTTGTGTATTAATTTTTCAAGAAACTATTTGACTGTTTCCAATATCAGTATTTCAAGTTCCAAGTTAAACGTATCATTTATGGGTTTTTTCCCTCAAGTACCTGTCATCATGCCGAAAGTTACTGTTTATTTTACAGAGAAATCCTACATGCTCCATTGTTATTGTTTGTAGAGTAAAACTTACTAGGAATTCTGGATTTTTATGATATACTATTCAGCTATATTGAAAAGACTAATAAGAAAATATGTGTACGCAATTTATAAACTCCGCATACCTCAAATGGATGCTCTCATGTGTATTAGTTGATTGTCCAATGGTAAATTGAATTTTCATGCTTATCTCTCTTACGCCTATTTTTTCAACTTAAATGTTTTGAAAAGTTTTGATAAAACTGATAATAATTACCAACGTTTACTTTTTCATTGATAAATGTTAGGTTGAATATAGTCATTTTGCGTATTTTCCATGTCTCTCATCCTTTTCGTTAGTTTGACATCATAGAAACGTGACTTTTTTTTTAGTTTTGCTTAATATTATATGTTGCGTATAGTATTTTTAGTTTTGCTTTTTAAAGAGCTTGTACATTTTACCTTCAAAACCGTCATTTCGAGTTCGCCATAATTAAGTGTGTAGTTCATGTCAGCCAGTCCTGTAAAAGGTAAAGAGTTCAATGGATGTTTAAATTCCAACTTAATATAAGTATGTATACTTCATGTTGCGGCTAGAGTGTTGAAATAACAAATAGAACAGTAAGTATTGATAATTATTTGTTAGGTATTGAAAACACTTTTCATTTTCAAAAGTCATAATTATTATTGATAATACATAACAATAATCAAAGTTGATTTAAAATGTCATTGAACTTCCTGTAATTGAGTGCCTGACCCTGACAACTCATTGAATATCAATCCTTGAGTGTGGATTTATAAATATTATCGTAGATTTTTATTGTATTTAAAATCAATGTGTGTATTATAATGTATAGCAAAACATAGAATCCTGTGAGAACTTCCGCAGAAAATGCTTATCTATGCTATATGTACGTATTATGTATCAGAACAGTGACTTTTAAACTTTCCATATGTACTCGCTATATATAGATACGTTTGTATTTTTATGTCATCTGCATGATAAAGTCCAGAAATGTATTAAACTCATCCACAAGCGGGATTTATATTCAGCACCTTTTCTGTGTATGTGCTTGTCAGTTTTTTTATATTATTCCTATTTTTTCCAAAGAAACGATGTGGAATGTGATTACGACATGTTTTCTTAAGAATCAAAACATTACAAACAAGTTTTGCACAGTGAAAATAAGATTCTCAATTTAATTTGCTCGCACAACTCTTTTAAACTAATACGTGTGTTTTAGCAATGTCGGAAAAAGCTGAATCTTTTTTATATAACGAATTTAGAACTTTATAGCGATGCTTTATACGTACATAAATTTTAGGTGAATTATGACTGTAGATGGGAAATCCAAAGCTCAAGCTTAACTTCCTGTCTCAAGTTTATTAAATTGAAGGTCGTCTTTCACCAGTTCCCAATGAATGTAAACTATTATAATCTAATGTGTGACTATATTTTTTTCCGTCTCATTCCATTTTCAGTACAATGTGCACATGCATATACGGATAGGTAGATGTATATAGTTACTTTTTTCCTTACTTTGTTAAAATATACACTCTTGGTTTAGTTTTAACCTTGGAGACAATAAACTTTTCTCTTTTTCTGTCCCTCTTCCTTCATTTTTTTTGTATATATAGGTATCCATGTTTTTCAGTTTCACAAATTTAGTGTCGTGACAAATTGGGATTATTGTGATTTTCAACTGATGCTTCCATCAAAACTTGTTCAAGGCATGGACATTTTCAACATAAAAGTTTTGAATTGTATTCATTTTCAGGATAGTTTAAATTCTCTCTCTTCATTTATTCTTGTTATTGGCCGAATGTTTAATGTAGTTCCCGTGATAATGCGTAAGAATGACGACAAAGATTGTGTAATGTTTTTTTATATTGGTCATTGTATAGTCATAATGTAAAAAGTCACAAGAAAAAAAATGTTGTGGACTGTCAATTTGTTATATATGCAGTCGGGAATGATGATTAAGTAGTATGATCACCTTGTCCAACCGAGACTTGTGGGTATTAAATATTGAATAATTAATGTTACACGTTATGCAATAGATTCTCAATCATGATTTCTATATTGAAGATTCTTCCTGGAAATCATTTGACGTAGGTCATTTAATACACGCGGATATAATTGTCATGAAGTAAAGTAACAAATCATATAAGTACTTGAAGAAATGCACATGCAAATGTGCTGATTGTTAACTCGTTAACTAGTCATTTTATGAAATGTTTTTTGTTTGCTGTTGCATGTTTTGAATTGTTAAAAGCAAATTTTTTAGTATGTAATTCCGATGAAAGGTAATTATTAGATGCTAAACGTGTTCCCCACGTTTATGAGCTGTTTATCATTTCGGTCTTTTGAGCAAAAGTTATTCTCACACATCAATAAAATGCTCTAACGTGTACTCAATATGGAAAAGTCCTTGATTTATTTAGTGCATTGAATGAAATTAATTTTTTTGAATTTTTATTATGTTTTTCCTTGTTCCAATGGGTTTTCACCGTTTTCCGAGGCATATGCCTATGTAGAATATTCATGCTTCATATACTACATACTAATTGTAAATGCATCAAAATAGAACTCGAGGAGTCAAAACCACAAATATAACGTGGTATACTTTGCCAGTGAAACTTTTCCACAGCAGCAGTCTGTTAATAAAAAGTATTCCCGATACACTTTACAATCAAAGTTCAGACTTGTTTATGCATAAATACGCCTACACAATTTGAAAGTGAAAGGATAGTAACTAATTCACATTTACAATATATTTTATTTCTTTGAAAGTGAAGCATTCACAATAATAATAAATGAGGAAAGTTCAATGTCGAGTACTTGACTGACAATGAGACATTTGAATTTATACGAGCTCAGTGGTAGACAATAATGCTATATAACTGACTTCATAATATTTAAATAATTCATTAATTTTGTTTACATTTTTACTATTGTTTAAAAACTGATAAGAATAATCATGTTTATTATTTATTTAGTCTTCTCTGAACAATTAAAGTTCACACACAGGTTGATGTGTATTATGTAATAATTAGAGATATGAGTAAATATTTAGTATGTGTTAGAGTGTGGACTTATTTTGCACTCTGAATGTAGAGCTTTTAAAAAAACATTATTTACCGTGTTTAATTTGTTTGGCTTTTATAGACTTTTAGTTGTAAACTAAGTGAAAAATTGGAATTTGTTGAAGTTTCACAACCAAATTATATGTTTACATTTACATGAGCAGAGATTTCGTAGATAGATTCTGTAAAAAAAGAAAGGGATTGACAATGGACCGAGCTTTGTTTGCGTGTAAATGTGTCACGAGCTAAATTCAACCCAAATGACAATAATCAGTGACACTCGTGGAAACTCGTGGAAACTCTGCGAATGAGGGATTTGAACGAGTACTTTTTTTTTTACAAAACCAGCTCAATGTCATGGCCTAACGGAAACTCATCTCGTATCTTTGTGTATTGATAAACTGTTTCCGGTGTTTTTTAATGGTTTATTATTATCATCATTTGGTGAATTCTGCTCATTAACCCACTCACTACGCTC
Organism: Gisinianus flammeolus; assembly: GCA_034699125.1. Taxonomy (NCBI): domain Eukaryota; kingdom Metazoa; phylum Arthropoda; class Collembola; order Symphypleona; family Katiannidae; genus Gisinianus; species Gisinianus flammeolus. Next base: position 5,497 of record JAIUND010001143.1, read on the forward strand.
TCGTCCCGTTGTTTTCTCAGTTTTGTAATTGAACGTTATTTTAAAATCCGTATTCATATAGATTACTCTGTAATTAATAATAATAATAATAATATCCAGCCTGATTATTCATGGATTCATTCATAATTTACTACACATATCTAATAATGAATAAATGTCATCTTGTAAACTTTCCAGTTTCTTCCCCTCAATTACTTTTAATAGTTTGATCATATAAGTAGGTAAAAGAGAATCCGCACAAGCTGTAAGAATGTTCAAAAAAGTCTGTGTGTGTAGTTTAACATTAAGTCAAGTGGAATTATCAACAAATTGAATGCAGATTTCACCGACTCTCGAGAGAGAGAGCAAATTAGCAAAAAAAATGTAAAAATACACGAAGAAAAAAATGTTTCGTTGAGTTTCCTAGCAGAAAATGTTAGAAATACTTGAATTGAGAAGCGTCAAAAGAAGAAGAGTGGAGAGACAGAAATGAAGAGAATGAGCGTGGGATTCGCAAGTTTTACATTCTCACAAAACACACTGTATAGATGAGATACTCAAAACACATCCTGACTTTTGACATCCTACGTCTATGATATGCAAATCAGCGAATTTCCTAATTTCCGTATTCCATGTGTGTACATGTATCCCAAGCATGCCTAAAGTGTCTGTCTGTGCGTATATATAGGTACATATACAAACTTTGTTCTCGCTCAAGTTTTAAGTTCAGAGTTTATATAAGTATGTACATTGATGACAAAACTGAGGGATGAGGTCTCAACTTATGTACTGTATATTTGAAGTTTTGTTTGACACGGAGAACAGCTGAACGAGCCAGTGTCGTTTCCCTCACATCCATTATTTATATTTAGGTTAGACTATACACTTTTTACTAAAAATTCCATTATATATACGGTGTATACATATTTCGTGTTGTAGGCACTTGTGATGATGAGGTTTTTTCAGATTTCGTATGCATTGTGGAGTCTTCTACGACAACATGTATTTGTATTTAAAAACTCTCAGTATTCCCGATTTAGTCCAATTTGTAACTTTTAAAGTAAAGTAAAGAAAATGAAAACTGTCAGTTCTGTCGTGTATCAGTAAACTGCTGTCTGTATAACATAATTTTCTTTGTCCTTTCGCAGTCAAAACTAATACATCAAAAGTTTTACCAAACGTTACTATATGCATATTCAAAATTCAAAGTTTCTGTAAATACTTTTTATCGATTCAGCATATGTGTAAATGTGTAATAACTCTAAATATCTCACACGAAAGTGTAGCTCCGAAAGAAAGATTCTGTTTGTGCAAAGAAGGAAAAAAAGAGCTACAACATATTATCTCTGCATGGAACGATTTTTTTAAAGGAAAATCTCAGTTGTGGATTATAAAGAAAACGGAAAAAATGTATGAACAAGGAAAAAAAAGACAACAAAAACTGGTGTTGTAAATACCAATGAGATATTATATAGTAAGAAATTGCATTGAGTCCAAGTCCAAGATTTCTTCATACACACACACTCATAGGTACATACCTATACGTATAGTCTGTGTACGCACGTAAGGTAAGGTACCTGTATACATACGATAGATATATAGATATATAGCGTAATTGTGTTGCCATTGTAATTCGCGAACCATGAAGTTATTGACCTCCAAAAAGGAAGCCAGTGCATTGTACATGCACACAAGAGTCAGCAAAATGTTTTAAAGGCTTGCAGTTTATACTTCAACTAAATATTTTTTTTGTACTCCCCTTCTTCTATACAGCTGACGTCGAAGACTGTAAATACTAATCTTCACTCGAATATTATAGTATACAGTATACCTGTTGTAAAACTAATACATACACAATGTGTATTACACATATGATACATGCGAGTGTAGTGTTTGTTGGTGTATTATTGTGATGTAGTGGGCCATTACTATGGTTTTAAAGTTTGTCTTGAGGACACAAACAGTTAGGATGACTGGGGCACTGTAAAATCCAGCTAGTGTAGCAGTAATCGTGACATAAGAAAAATACTCTCATACTCTCATCATTCTCTTTCTGAACGCCATATTATAGTGTCCAATGGGAAAATGTATATATATGCTTTTCAACGTACAGTACTTATATATGTTGCAAGTTCCCACCACATAAAATACAAGTGTTATACATACTATTCTATTTCTTTTGCTATAGTTTCAACGATGTTCATATCCTTCATATTTATTATTATTATTATCCAGTCTAGTTTTATCATATCGTAGGGTACAATTTACAATGTAAACTATAAAAATACATCTTTTACTGTGTTTAATGTTTAGTTTTAGTAAAGTAAAAGAAAAGTTTTTTTTTCTTCCTAAAAAATACGAAAGGTCTGAAAAAGGGTTATATTATATGTACTAAGTAGGTTAACTCATGTGTGTATGGAATATGAAATTTTCTGTGAGCTCAAAAAATAGAAATAAACAAGTATTATCAAGCAGCAGAAAATCTTTGTCTTTCTATGTAAAGTTCATAGCTGAATGTTGCCAATTGTGTAATAGCGAGAGATGGAAATTGGGCATGTAATTGTGAAATGCTCACCAGTGTGAAAAACTTTATACATTTACGATAGGCATAGTACAATACTACACCTATCTATTTATATAATCAAATGCTGTAGTATTGATGTAAGAAGTATATATTTACAGGCTGAATAAAAAAAAACATTAATAATGTATTACAAGTATTACAAATTACAGGAATATAAGATATAGAAGGAATGTATATATTATGAGTAAATTTGAACGTTTCAATGAAATGATGATGATTATTTTGCGTAGTTTTTGATATTTCTCTCAAATAAATCTTGAAGAGTAATCATTTTATCATTGACTTTACATAATATGCATGATAGATATATATCTTTATTGCTTACAGGTAGCAATGTACATAAACATTTTCTTATGCTCATTAGAATACGACGTGACGTCGTTGTAAAATTGAAAATTTTCTGCACTAATATAAATATAGAAAGTTTCTAATTGAATTCTGAATATATGGATTCGATTAACATTGAAACACAAGAGTTCTTGTATTATGAATGTGTACTGGAAATAGAAATAGATTAATGTCCGTCACAAGAATACCAATTTTCCTTGTAAACACGCTCCCTTCTGAGCATACAGGTGTAAAAAAAAATTTATCTATCCTCATTCCTTGCAGTATTACCTATTTTATTGATATAGGGTACTGTTGCCTGTTAGCTCCCAGCTATGTGGATGATATGTATAGGCTGGTATAGGTATTTGTTACTTGCAATGTAAAAACAAAATGTTGCGCTGAGATAATTGCAATGGATAGAACTTATTTACTGAAGCTTCAATGTGTACATAGTGTGTATAGAAGCATAATTCAGCTTCAGCTTTTAGGATTTTTATGAAAATCTTGAATACAATATCAATAGTTTGAAGGTAGGTATAGAAAGTAAAACTTCAAAAACATCAAACCAGCAAATACAAACATTAATATACAGATACAAGTATTTATGTAGAAAATGTTTTAAAGCTGAGCAAGAATGCAACTGCTGAGTGATTTTTTTTCGTTGAAAAGTGTAGAATAGATATATGATGGTCCGTTAAAGACATCCGTTATTTCTATAAATGGATGGTCGTAAGCTGGTGATTGAATTGGGCCAAGTACCTGCCGATGATACATTCACACATATACTTACACGTATCTGCGAGCACACACATTATTGTCTCTGAAAATAGCAAATAGTTACGCCCAAAACACGCACAGACAGTGTGTCTAGTTTGCTGGTTTGACATGTGAAGATACATATAATATTATGTTTTGAATTATGAACCATTCCTGACATTCTAAATATTTTTTTTTTAATTAACCTCAATTAAGAATGAATGATAGAATTATTGCATGATGATCCCAGACAAATTGAATTCATGTTCGAGAATTGAATTTCCACAGTTTACACACCTGGATTATAATTAATTGAAGGCCTGAGATTCTTTTGCATTTGCATATACACCATTTATATTGTCGAATTTTAGTGGATAGACTTCACAAAAACATATGTGATGGAACTTAATGGAAACATTGGGAATTTGTAGAATGGAAATTTGTTTTCCCTTTGAGTGAACTGTACGTGCCTAATGACCATCTAATTACGTTTTAGTCATTAGTTAAACTGCGGATGGATTTCAGTTTTACTTGTAATCATATCCTACACTGTATTGTGTGTACTTACATATAATATACATGCAAAGAGTGTCTTCTATAAAAATTCAATTTCTCATTCTCTCTCTCACTCACTCTCTCTCCCTCTCTCTCTCTCGCTCTCACTTTCGCATTCACTCATTAAGTCAACAAATTGAAGAATTTCATGCTATATAGTTACTCCTGTTCCAATAACAATCCCATCACTAATTTTCCAATCCATCATTTATCATTCTGATGAGAAATGTACTCATATGTGTACATAATATATGATCTTGTGTATCGTACAATTAAAACGATCCCAATAAAAAATTCAGCGTCAGACTCATGGACACCAAAGTCAAAATATAACTAAATCATGCTTGTCAAACGTAATTCACGCTTGAACTCATAATAATATTCTTCCAAGCCAACTTATTCATTCTCTCCACATGACTCGCTCTTGTTATTATTATTATATAATATTAACAGCTCATTTGAATATTTGAATTTCAATTCTGACGTGTGATTGTAGTGTATGTACACGATTACAACTATATACCCATAGTACTCTCCTACCTTTGCTTTGATGAATCTAGGCCAATTTGTTTTCATTGACAAGTGAACAAGTCCGTCCGTGATTTGGTCTTGGAACGAGAAAATAATTTGTTTACACACTTTGAACTATCACTACGCTCTCCAAAAGTTCACTTTTATTATCTATCACATAATAATATTGTAATGTATCTACTATCCTGTATGTACTATTATTTACTATTTACTATTTCCATTATAAGTATTTTACACTTCATACAGAAGCGATCCTCTATGTTGTATGTATGTCCAGTATATATGTCCACACGTATGTGGATTTTGTAAATAGAACAAACTTTTTTTTAAAGTCTATTTGTTTTGAATACTTTGATTTCTGACTTTGAAAACCTGCTGAAGATTATTCAAATGCGTAAAAAAAATGTTGTATGTTTTAACCAACTGAGCTTTTTTATGTCATACCTATCAGAACTGATTTTTGTGACACGAGGAGAGCTTTTGCGAGAATTTTCGCTCATGTGTACACAACTTATAACCTTATTCTATTTCTTAAAGTATAACGTTTTTAGTAGCTAAATAAGTAAACTGAATAAATGCTTGCCCATCGCGGGCGCTATTGACTCATGAAAACAGTTTGGAGGACTTCGATCGTCATCTTTCTTTTACGAACATCATTCTATCATGTCGAAAGGGATTTTTTATGAATAAAAACTTTCCGACCGATAAACCACCCGTACAAAATGTGGACACAGAAATGTCAACGAGTTGATTCAGCATCGAGGAAATCCACTTTGTTTATATGTTCATTACGATAGTGATTACAGTTAACTCGTAATTGTTGATTCATAATTAAAAAAATGTGCACGACGTCGTAGTAAGTGGATGAGTCACGCAAACAATTAGAGAGAGGTGTATGGCCGTCTAATTGATCATAATTGACAGACAGTAGAGATTTAATTTGGAAATGCAAATCAAATTTACATTATATTAGTTTATTTGTACAAGTAAGTTTAAGTGCCGTTAATTTGGGATGATTATGGACGCGCGACAAGCTCACTGCGAAAAAAAGCTGTCATCATTTGCATGAATTATATGGGCGCATTTTAATTATACAAGTTCATTTCTATTTTCTATTTTCCCTCCATGGCATATCGGGCAAATACACAGGGCATACTATATTTATTATACCTTTTCCTGATCCATTGATTTGATGGCTATTTGAACATAAGTAATAGTCAATAATTTAATATACAAACATTGTCCACAAAAACTACAACGAGAGACTATGTATAGAGGCTACTGTATAGCATGTTGCATGGTACATTTGAAGAATTTACATAGGATATAAAATTGATCAAATGATCATTTTGTTGAATAAAATATCACTCAAGTATCACAAGAATCTTGTGACAAGATATCTTTTCAATCGCGTCATTACATCCAGTATATGCATGAAAGTAATAAAAGTGTATCAAGTAATTATTCCGTAATGGGGAAACCCTGAAGCTTCTACCGATTAAAGAGCGTACAGTATAGCTATGGGCTGCATTACCATTTCTCAAAATAATAATGTAAGTAATCAGGGTCGGTAACGTGAAAGGAATACAAAGGCATTGTCAAAAATGGTGCATACAAAATTTCTACATGATAAAGGATAAGGATACAGCATGCCAAAGTGGTCTAACCCTTAATATTTACAGCATAAACTCTGCATTTTTCTATTAAAGGCATAAATATGGATATGTTGAAGAATTTGGATGTGAGAACTGTACGCATACGCTAAATTCCCAATGTAAAATTGATATTGATATTATTATTTAATTTCAATAACAATAATAATTATTATTGTTATTGCATATGAAGCTTGGTCAAGATGATATTTTTATTATTTACGATACGTGCGTACATATTACATATGTATGGTGTATGTTGCATTCCTATTGAGTACCTAATCAAATACAATTTGATTCATTGGGTTGTTTAAGGGTCTTGAAACATTCGTCATTTTTTTTTGTACACAGATTAGTGTCAAGTGAAAAGTAGACTTTCCTAATGCTTGAATACTACGACAACAAATGTGGAGTAGACTATGTAAAAGTCAAATAAATATCAGAGACACTTATTTGAATGGGCATTGAAATAGTATAATAATAAAAAGGAATTGAGAATGATACACCTGTCCTGTACCTACAAAATGCATTTGTCAAGTTGGAAGCTAAAAGTTCTTCAGAGTATATATGTACATTGTATAAAGCATGTAAAGAAGTTAAAAAGCAACTGATAGGATAAGATTTACAGCGATTGACTGTTGACAATGGCACGATCAACTGTGAGGCTCAACTTTCAAGGGCTCATGCAAATTTATTTCTCTCTCTCTGTTAGTAGTACACTATGAGTGTATATAGACAATGAATCATGATATTTTCGATACAGGATTTTATACATTGTAAAATGTCTGCCACTTGCAATGTGTCGTCGTATAGTGTCTTAGTGCATTGCGACATATATATTATTCCATGTCTTTTTCGTTTTCCATCATGCTTCACACTTGACGACTTGACATTTGAATTGAGAGAATTAGGAATGGGCAGTGGTATGTAAATGGAAATTTGTATACGTATACACGTATGCAATGTTGGTTGATATGGTAATACGCACCTACTGGTGGTGTGTATTCATATATGTATCGTATATATATTATATACCTGTACGTATACTCTGTAGACAGAGTCTGGGGTACGCGATTACCTTGGCCCAAGTAACACAAGCAGCAACTTTTGTCTAACAATTTAAATTGAATTTTTATATTCCCTTTTTATTTCTGTTCCAATTAAACTGGTAACCATGCAGTAGAGAAAGAGGGAGAGAGAGAAAAGAGTTGAGATAAGATAAGATATTGACATGCCCAAACCATGTGGAGTCCCTGCTAGGTTTTTTCCCTTCGTCTATAGTATTTGACCAATAGTCACAGTAAGTGTGATTGTCCTGTAGGTGCACAGTTTGATTAGAAAAAAAAGCACGAGACAATAAATAAGAGCGTCATAAAGTGTTAACCTTTGCCCTTTGAATTTTATATATATATATATTTTGTAAACTTATTTAATTGTGAGGTAATGAAATTTGATACAGTATCATTTATTATGGATTCTACCATAAATGTTTTTACTGTCCGAGTTGATTTAATGGGGAATTCATTGTTGAAATAAAAATAGTTTTGTTTCTTCTCTTAGTCAGATGCATAGTATACTTATTCTATATAGACTGGTGGAAGGGTAAAGAGCTCAAATGGAGTTGGGCTGTGAGAGAGAGAGAGAGAGAGAAAGAGAGAGAGAGATTTTAGAACGAGCGAGTGGCTGGAAAATCAATGAAAGTGAATGTATCTGTAGAATGTAGATACAGTCATTTCATGTAATATATCTTGGTCTCTGTCTGCAGTTGGTGCTTTGAGAAATTGGAATTTGGAAATGAAATGGGCTCTATATTCTAAAATCGAAAGTCATCATCACATAAAATAAAATAAAATGAAAAGTCTTTTTTTTATCACAGTTTCAAATAAAAGTGAAAATGATAAAGTAGGTAGGTATTCTTATTTCTCATTCAGCATACTACGTAGGAAATGCTGGATATCTATCTACACAGGCAGGCTATAGAAAGTTGATGTGAATAAAATGTGCAATGGATATATTACAAGTTGAAACTTGAGGACAAAGTCTATATACAAAGTAAGGAAAATTGTGTGTCTATGCCCAGAAAAAGCTTAAATAATAAATAGAAAAACATTTAAAAATTTAGTACATTCATATACGTATTTGCGAGTTTTGAGAAAAGTTCCAAAGTTAGCAGACAGAATGTATTAGACCATTTCATGTAAAATGTGTAGGTAAATCCAGGGTTTGCCTTTTTCCTTTTGTGTGCGCGAAGTATTTCCTCATTCGTACAAATGATTTCCTATGCTTATTCTTCTTCTCCATTCTTTATGTATAAAGTAAATGTCAAAGTGTTAAAAAGGGAGATGGAACGATAATTTAAAGCGATTCAAGATTTTTTTGTGGGTCAGTAGAGCTTTACAAAATGTTTTGTCTGCAAATATTATATTTAGTTTTTATGTGTCCGTGTCCACATGGTAAAAAAAAATCTTTTCTCCAAAGAAATTAAAAATCCTCAGTGTACTTTGTTGACATTTTAGACAGAGAGACAGTAGAGAATTTTTCAAGGATTTAATAATCGCAAATCTCATCTTGTGCTCGACGCTTATATTCTTAGATACTTGCTTACTGCTTGAACACAACGATATATATACTTTTTTATGCATAAAAAATTAAAATAAATATTGTGTACACATTTATTGTCAATATTTTTTGGAACCTCACCATATTCTAAAGTTTGAGTTATTTATACTTGATTCGAGCATCCAGATGAGGGATATGAATATGGTAATATGCAAACAGTTGAAAGTTATTATCCATTCGTCATCAATGATTTGAATAGATCAAACTAAACAATGTCGATGAGTACAATATCTTGCTGATGTGTGACGCAATCCATGATTTGTTGAGGGTGAGAGGATAGAGAACATCGACACTATTCCTCCAACCGTCCAATGATGGTCACCAGGGTCAATAATGTAATTAAAAAATTTACTCTCTCAAGTGGTGTAGTGTACGAATTATTGTTCTGTGATGATTCTCTCTTGTTTATGATGAGATGAGTACATTTCACATATTAGACATACATATTGTGATTGTGTATATGGAATTATGGATGATAGAAAATAGAAAATGTAGGTATGTAGATACATTGGAGATTAATGACTGTGAGGAGATGGGAGATAAGGAATTTGGATAAATTAAGCTATGTATCTGTACATGTGTGAAATGGGCAGTCATTATATTGGCATGATTTGTACAGTCTTCATGGCCCCACGAGTAGACTGTGTGCTCTTGTGCATAGGGAATGCTGTCCTGTAGTATTCTCTATAATGAATGCCTATATGTTATAATACTTTATTATGTAATAGGTAATGGGTACTGTGAATGATTTACCTTGGTGGTTGTCAATTTAGCCTCGACTATCGCTCTTTTTCATTATTTTCTTCTCCGTTTGTGTTGACACTAAGAGACTCTGAGGATAGTGCAGCTCCATACCATTCACTGTGTGATATATTTGGTATAGGTTCAGTGTAGGAGGAAAAGAGAGTTAAATGTTATGGGGTTTTATTGGTTAATAATGAGGAACCGAGATCCATTAATTTAGTGGTAGACAATATTTATGATTTTTACATTTTTGTCATTCAATTTTTAAAGTTTAATTATCACGTGAGTTTTTTATTGTTGAGATGCTAAATTACGAGGGATATGAGTTTGTAAAGTTTTACAAAGCTCGTTTTTCAAGTCATACAGATTTGACATCTTAGATATGTATGAAAAGAGGTGTAGTATGCTGTAATTTATATTGGTAAATGTATACGTGATGTGAATGATGTGATATACTATACTATAGCTATATGTGATTGATTTATTCTGGTTTAAAGAAAATGTATCAAGTCGGATATATATCAATCAATCAATTTGATAGACAGACAGACATCCAAACACCATAAACTATATAATTAAACTAAATTCACAATAAAAAAATGTTAGTTTTGTACAATAAAAGGATGTTTTTTGTTTTTTATGACTTTATTATAGGCTTCCACATGGCCCCCAAAGCAAGTCACATTTTCCCCGAATCATGTCTCTTGATCGTCGTTGGAGTTGTCATTGGATTCTTACTATTCTACACTAATGAAGTACATGTGTCACCTTTGACGCCCACAACTTTTTTCCAGTACATGCTCCCTCCTATCATTCTGGATGCGGGTTATTTTATGCCGAATCGATTATTTTTTAATAATCTTGGAACCATTCTTCTTTTTGCTGTTGTGGGAACTCTCTGGAATACATTTGCCATTGGTGAGAGATTTGCTTTTTCATTTGTTTCATACATATGTACGGGAAAGCTATACAAATATGTATAGACTTGTAGACAGTATAGAAATTTCCATTGTACAAGGTGAATGAATATGCTGTAATTTACTGGATATTTTGAAATATAGGTCTATCCCTCTATGGTTTGGCTGAATGGGGCTTGTTCGGCATTCAATTTTCTCTTCTACATGCCCTTCTTTTCAGTGCCTTAATTTCAGCTGTGGATCCCGTGGCTGTACTAGCTGTGTTTGAAGAGATACATGTCAATGAAGTTCTTTATATCGTTGTATTTGGAGAGTCTTTGCTCAACGATGCTGTCACTGTTGTAAGTTGTCCATTTACCACATGTTTTGTAGCTGTCGTACTCGTCAGAGTAGTTTACACACCAATATCTAACACTGAACGGCAATGTGAGCAATTTAAAGCAAAGTTTTCTCTCATGTAAGATTTGTGGTGGTTAGTGGTGTGCTAACCTTGATGAGTTTTAAAGCTGATTATATAAGCTTTACTTTTAGTCACCACATCTGTATACAAGGTAAAATGTGGGAAAATTTTCACAGGTGAAATTATTCTGTAGGGCTTATCGGGAAACTCGTCGTCAACGATGCAAGCGGCGAAAAAATTGGAATATCTCATAATGTTTTCCCTGTAAACAAAAAATAATGTAAATAATTGCTAATTGGACTGATTTTTACGTTTTTCACGACTTTTATTTGTTCATTTGAACATGGTTTTGATGTATTTGGCTAAAAAACCATTGTAAAATCCGGAATGAGCAAATATAATATACCTCTTCGTTTGTCCTTGTGAGAGAGAGAGAGAGAGCATACTTGGAAATCATAACCAGTCTAGATTTCCCGTGAGCAGATTTTTTATATACCCATAAATATAGTTGTATAGATTTCCAGAGTCTTGTGTCGATTTAAGACGGAACACAAATGCCTATTCCCTTTTCACGTTTAGCAGAATGAAATTTTTCAGATGCTTGTATGTACAATCTTATTTTTTACCTGATCTAACAAGTAGTTCTATACGCTCATCCCCAATTCAAAGTACATATACCTACCTGTATAAGAAAGGACACGTCGAGTGAGGTGATGTTGACGAATGAAAGAAAACATAAAAAGAGTCGTTATGTAAATCATTCTGGAATGAAAATGGAATTCGAGATAATATGATGTACAATTTGATTGAAGGTTCTCTACCACATGTTTGAAGAATATGCGACAATGGGAGCTGATCAAATAACTGTGACCGAAGTACTCAAGGGTATAGCATCTTTTCCTGTTGTGGGTAAGAAAAATAATTATTTAACAAAACATTCGTACGATATCCTTTTATTGTACAACTTAAACTAATTTGAATTTATTCTCTATTTTTTTTAGCTCTGGGGGGAACTGCTATTGGCATAATTTGGGGTTTTCTCACTGGCTTCATTACCAGATTCACTAATAATGTACGAGTAATTGAACCCATCTTCGTTTTCGTCATGGCATATTTATCCTACCTTTGTGCTGAGACTTTCCACATGTCTGGAATCCTAGCGTAAGTGGACTTATTGTATTAACTTATTAACCATTATAGCTTCCAACAATTCACATACGCTGTGGTTTTATGTATTTATGTATTTATTGGCTTATTAAAAATTCGAATTTTACATAGAAGAAATGTCACAATTTAAAAAGAAAAGGCTTCAAAATGATTTTTGCTTTCCAATTTACACTTTATATTCTCAAGTTCAAATGTACAATGCCATATACCTATACATCGATCTATCGTATGTTAAAACGTTATTGAATAATGTTTCCAGAATTACCTTTTGCGGAATCACGATGAAAAACTACGTGGAGGCCAATATTTCTCACAAATCTCACACGACTGTAAAATATGCAATGAAAATGTTGAGCAGTTCATCGGAGACTATTATTTTCATGTTTCTCGGTGTGAGTACGATTCACGACACTCATGTTTGGAATTGGAGATTTATTCTTGCAACTATAATATTTTGCTCTGTCTTCCGTATAATTGGTAAGTTTTTTTATTAGTGATTTGTATAAAAGAGAATTGCGGTTTCTTTTCTGGATTGTCAACTGTTTTTTCTGAACAAACAAACAAAATAACGTTCCATGTGCACGCAGTTTGAAACTTTCAATGTCAAGATCGTGCATTACTGCTACTAGATAATACATAAAATGTCATGGTGGACGCAGAAATAGTAAATTGATTAATTTTCTGTTCAAAGGTACAATTGTCTTGTCGGCACTGGCAAATCGATTCCGATTACATAAGTTAGGAAAAGTGGATCAATTTGTTATGTCCTACGGAGGTTTGACCTTTTTTCTTATCTGCATAAATACGCTGTTTCACCCATTTTATTATTCCTACAAGAAATTTCCTAGTAAATGTAAATAATTTTATGACTTATATAAAAAATTACTAGGTTTGCGTGGAGCTGTAGCATTTGCTCTCGTCCTACTCATCAAACTTGATACTGTTAATTGTGACGAAGAATTGAGGAATACTTTTAGGACGACGACCATCACAGTAATTTATTTTACTGTTTTTGTCCAGGTACACACAAGTTTATTCTCCAACATGTCATAGGCGACTGTACAAATGTATTTTTGTATACTATAGAGATTAGTCTTAGATTTGTAGAATGGCAAATGATTTGGTTTTTTTATTTAAATATAAATAATGCAGGGCATAACAATTAAGCCATTGGTTCAATGGTTGAAGGTTAAAAGAGCAGAAAAACGGAAGCCAACTATGAATGAACGGATACATGAAAGGGTAAACATACACAGATGCTTATTCTATTTAAATTACAATGTATATAAATATTTAAAATTTAAACTCAAACAATCCGTTTTCATATGAATAATAGTTATTTGATCACACGATGGCTGCAATGGAAAGTCTCATGGGGCAAGTTGGACATTACAATATACGAGACAAGTAAGTCACCAGAGACAGGAGCTAAAGAATATCGTGCATAAAGTCATTTCATGTCTTGTCTAAAGTCTGCAGCGCATGAAAGATTATAATAATAATAATAATATTATTATCTTAATTATCTAAAAATATTATGCACACACCTTTTAACATCTACGTACATACATAGATGATATAGAAACATGATATTTGTAGAAGATGATGTCCAGATTTTACAATGTGAGAATCCCATGAAATGTATATTTAATACAACTTTTATATAAAATGTAATTAGGTTCAAGCATTTTGACAACAACTACATTCGACCTTGTCTAATCCGTGACTTGAAAGGTGAGTTCCAAATGGTTTTCTAAGAGCATGAACACACTTATACAATTTCCTTTTTTGAGATGATACAATGCATGATGTCAGATATATACCTACATGAGTAGTATCTATACATGTGCAAAAAATAGACAAACTTGTATTAACCTGTATACCTATGCCTTATATTTCTTTACTTTTTGTAAAAGGTTCTGAGCCCAAAATCTTGGAAACATTTTCAAAGCTCACGATGCGTGATGCGATGGACATGATGAATCGTAATCCTACTGGAAACTCAGCCAAATTGTACGTTATTATATCTATATTAGGTATAATCCAGCATTTACTGGAGTACACATTTCCATTACCGTATTGTATGCATTGAACATGTAATTTTTTTCCACAGGAATCCTGATTCGGTCGCAGCAATTCTGCGATCTAATATGAATGGACAAGGGGGAAGGTGAGATTTATTTTACTTTGTACTTACTCATACTTTTACTTACCGCTGACGTATATTATGTACCAGTTTTATTATGGTTTCCATCATCAGAATATTATCCATCCATTGTATTCCTATATCCCAAAGGACGTATATTTTTGAGCTTCATTGTTGACTCGGGATCCAAATCTCTACAACAACAATACAAAGGAACTATGTAGGGCGTATAATATTGGAATGATTCAAAAAGTATTCTGTATTGATTGCTGATATTTTTTTTTTTTTTACGCCACAGCTCGGGTAATTTGGAGCAACTAGAGCAGAACCAATGGAATATTGACTTGCAAGAGCTCGAGTACAATTTATCAAGAAAAGATATGAGTGATGCGAAAATTCATCATTTACTGGCCGAGGAACTATACAAACCTTACCGTCGAGTGAGTCCTATGAAATTTCCTATATATATATATAGATATATGCATAAGCATAAGCATATAATATTCTGGTTCGATTGCACCAAACTAATAATTGAAGAGTTGTCTGATATTGAACTATATATGGATGATTGAAACGTACGTTGTATATGTATGTTCAATGTAATAATATTATTAATTGAATTTCGATTTTGAAAACAGAATGTGAGACGTCTCAGCTATAGCAGACACGCCGTTCACGAAAAAGATTTATCGACTGAACAGCAGCCGCAAGTGAACTACAAAACTCAGATGAATTTCAAACGGATGGTCAGTGAGAAAGCTTTGAAACAAGTCAAAACACGGAAAACTGGAGCTGTTCACGGACCGGTATGACATAATAATAATTACCAACAACAAAGATAATAACTACAAAGATTTTTCCAGTTTAAATAATGCACTGAGTTACATGGAAACGTTGGTAATGATGACATACAGCTCCAATTCTATAGATTAGCCCGATTCAGCATTGAACATGAACGGAATTGATTTAAAATTTTAATTACGATCGTGACTATACAATGTAGTGCGAGTATACTAATTTGCGAGCAATAATAATGCTAATTACATCTAGAAAGTGGTAACATGTATACCGATACCATCTGGTTACGTAGGCACCCAAAACAAAATTTAATTACGTTTTCTAATCAAGAGAGGAATCCTTTTGTATTTTAACAGATGGATGGTAATGGACTTCGCTCGAGTGCCAATGGTTATACTGCTTATGGAGAACGTGAGCGAACGAACGTTATTTATTTATTCAAATTGATTATTTGATCCAGATAATTTAGAGTATCCTCTCTCTCTCTCTCTCTCTCTATTCTCGGACGCTTTTTGAGCAGTAATCACTATAAAGTGTAAACATATATACACATGAGAGTGAGGTTGTTTGTTTTCGAAATTGGACAGAAAGTGTGAGAGAGATGCTATACACGTGTACTTTGTTGTAATACAATACACACATATATGTAGTGTAAAATTTACATTACATGGTTGCGTGATTTACACTGTCAATGCTAACTGAATTATTTATACAATATAGAATATGATAATCCTACTTTCACGATGGCCGATGAGGGACTTCAACTTCAGCGTTCTTCAAGTGGAGCTCAAGATGGGGAAGGTGGAATCTATTTTATTGCTGGTGGTGGATCAAGTAAGTCATTCGTTATGTCATTTATTTTATAAAAGTAACCTGTGCAATCATTTTTAGGAATTATTGTTGAGAAGATGTTTTCAGACAGGCAGTTTTAGTAACATCTTAAATTGCTTATTTGCATGAAAACAGAGATCATAGCGTTATTTTCCTCAGCTCTTAATTATTATCAGTCAGTACCTGCATGTAATCTACCATATTCCATATATGGAAAACAACCTACGCATTTTTTAATTTCCAGTTTACTCAATTTGAGATTGTGCATTGTTCTTTTGTCAATATTTACTTACCTACTACTACTGCTACAAGTGTCATTGTGACACATGCATATCATAAAATCATATCCTATCATGTGAATATGATGAAAAGATGCCTTAAATTTTTAAATTGGTGAACGACGTTGTAGCCGGTGACTTCCGTAGAGATTGGAACGAAAGAAGGTGGTCAAGTAGTAGTAGTGCGAGCACTAAATCCTTCATGGAGCCAGCTTTCCCTCACGCAGCACATCCTATTCATAATAAACATGGTCGTCGTTTTTCCAAACAAGCGGATTTCGATGATACACCCACTTTACAGGAAAGTATTTTCCCTTGGAGGCGGGATGCTATACTTGCTGCAAATAATACAGCAACAACACCAACAACAACGAGTCCGACCACTACAAATCCCAGTGGTCCCGGTCGATTCAGTCAGTTAATAACATCATTCTGTTCAATGTTTTTACTACTAAACATCTGCTACTACTTCTCTTTTGGGCGGATCTGTTTGTTTTTTGTTTACCTATTTGCTTCTATTTTACTTTCACCTTCTCCATGTAGGTTGTATATATGTATTTTTCAGTTTTGGTGAAGGTTTTATAGTTTTAATTTCCCGCTTTTCAATCATTTGTGTGTAGACATTTTGAAATCTTCCTTGCATGAAATACATGCCTGCCAATTTTATTTGCCAGTAACATGCTTGGTTTTTTTATTAACGCCAAATGTCATTGTATTTTACCCACACATACAAATTGAAATATTTGTTTTTGAGAAGCTTTGGACTTTGGGTTTAGTTTGACTTGTTAGTACTTTGGACATCTTCTAGCTAGTTACTCAATAAAAGTTAGCCATATTTTGTTGTTTGCCGTAGTTCATTAGTGATTAGTGTAGTCTACACATACTTACTCTAGTATTTTCCGACACAATATTGAGTAATTTATATTTGCAGATTGTTGTCTTACACTTCTTATCTTCAGTGGACAATAATCATAACTTCACTTTTTTAATTTCTTCAAAACACACTGCCCCACTCTTCGCTTTTACAAGTTTCATTTGACTCAAATCCAAAATATACAACTCTAATATAAGTGAGATACAGTGAACTGACTCTCGCATTCTCATTTACCTATTCCAAATGACATACCATACGACGATCACTCCAAAAATCACATATATACCTGCATGTATGCAAGATACACATTACGCATAGGCATTTATACAAGAGAAAACAATAGATATTTTAGATTATAGGTGCATGTGCGAATGACTGGATTTTGGAAAGAAACACGGAATGTCTAATCAAAATAAGCATAATTTTGTAATAATAATAATTCTTCTACATTTTGGTTTTTGGTATTATTTTTACGTATGTATAAGTTCGTGGCATGAAATCTTATATATAAAAGAAAATCATTATGTAATTGTACATATATATGATATTATTTTACCTATTAAAGATTTAATACTTGGTTCAACGATTGTATATAAATAATGGGGAATACTTTAAAAATAATAACAAAACTATTTCTCATGATTTAACATTCAATCGAAATATTATTTACTATTTTATTGTCTTTTACTTACTATTACTTTACTGAAACTTTATTCATTGTCTTGTCTTAGGAGTTTCCCCTGCTCGTCGGCTCACTCGTCAAGATGACGAGAATATATTGGAAATGCTTCCACCTTGGAAAAGAGATGATGAGGATGAGGCTTCCATTCTTCAGAAAGAATTTCCTGCCTGGGCAACAAATAAAGAGTAAAACAATAGTTCATGTTTACGCACATTGCGAACGAAATACTGCCCTTTCGCTATATCATATATGGCTGCGAGACTTACTTGATGACTTTTTAAAAAATTTTACTTCCAGATACCTTGCCTACAATTCGCCAACCAATACGTTCTTGGGTGGGCTAGATAGAAATCATCAGCGAATGCCAACAGTAATAGGTTTATTCAAACGTGACAGTATAAGCTCAACGCCAGGGTCAAGAAGAGGCTCAATTCAGAGCATTCATTATCATAATAGGTAAAACAATTTCAAGAAATTGATGGAGAAGTATAGGTATGTATATATTGTATATCTATAATATGAGAAAATCTAAAATGTCTAATATTTTTAATTTATAGTGCGGCGGCGAGAGGAGGCGATTCTCCAAGACATTCTATAGGTTCGGATGGGAGTGGAGGCGGACTAGATCCAGAAATCATAGCACTTTCAAGTCATAATACACCTCAGTTATTGTCACGTCGTGGATCCACATTCGTTGCCCTCCCAATTCCCGAAGTGTCTGAAGAGACAGAGGCTGATAGAGATTTAATCGAGATTGAAAGAAAAGATGGAGGAGTAGCAGGAGGAGGGCCTTCAACGTCTCATTTGAGTGGAATGAGGGCTGTAGCAGATCAAGCGGAAGCAAATAAAATTGTAGAAGCAGACTCGGATGATGAAGACAATGCCAATAATAATCCGAAAAATATGAGTCCTGAAGATGATTCAGTCTCCTCCTCGACAACAACACAGACTAAACTGTAGTGCCAACCAAAAAAATAAATAGCCTTGTTTTTTTAGAGATCTGGGTGTGTAGTACACACAAGTTGTGTGTATACCTTTTGTCATATTAACCCATGTCATTACATATATAGAGAAGTTTCATGCATTAAACCATTTTTATACAAATTGGAAATTATATACATATTATTCGGGGTGCAGGACGACTCTTGAGATTGTGAATTTTAATGAATATAGCTATACAAGTTAAAAACAAGGTTTGTAATTAACGAAAGAGAAAATTGAGAGAAAAAAATGAGGATCGTCACTCACACGTCCAATTAGCGTTTTACTTTATCAAGAAAATAGTGTGACGTATTTAACAAACTCTTTTACAACATTATTATATTTTTTATATTCTTATGTTAAAAAATGTCTTACGATATAACCTTAATTTATTCGTTGATCGGAGAATCTACTTATTGTTTCAGGTATATTAGGTATATATAGGACCTATAATAATTAGATGTATACGTGGGTGAAAGTAAGCCCTATGCATGTACATATACAGTAATATACACGCGAGAAACTGATGGTTGTTCTTGAAACAATAACTATACCTACTATTATTTTTATTTATACACATATATAACACAGAATTATATCTGTACATAGCTTTTCGCCTGCATTGTTTGAATTTGATACGTTTTTCTTACCTAACTGACCTTTCGTCTTTGATGGGATCATTCATCTATCTGTATAACTATAGTAGAGGGTTGTCATGTTAATATTTTCTCAGTTCCTCAGGACTTTTGTTTGCTAATACTAAACTCAATGGTGTACATCCACAGTTTTCAGTGAAAACATTTCTTTACATATAGGTACTTATATAGAAAGGTATATAGAAGAAAGAAACACATTGTACCTATTATAAAATACTGTAACAAACTACCTGTATTATAGACATATTCAATTTGATTTTCATCGGGATGAAAGTAAATAATTTTTGCACACATGTTTATGTAATTTCCCTTAGAAATTCTTTCTAAAAAAAGTATAAGTACACAAATACAAAAAATGTACCTATTATAATAATATATTTTCATCAAAACTATTCAATTTTTTATAGTATAGGATTTTTTAAGACTCTGATGGTTTTGTTGAATGTACAATAATAATGATACCGCACATTGAACGTGCCATGTTCATATTTTGTGTATATAATAAATAAGCAAAATAGTAGGCATTAATTAAGTATATTATTTCAAAATATTATTTGCTGACAAGCATTTAACCATTTCGGTGCTAAAATGTTGTGATGAGATATTGTTTGTGTATATAACATATATGTACTTATGTACTATATGTTTGTTCATGTATGAATTGGAGATGAACCGAAATTCGGCGAAGCCAAGGAATGTTTTGCTTTTTAGAGATTCGTGTACATTTCAATAGCATGTACTAAATAGTATAATATCTATTTACGAAAAAACCGAATTATTCCATACAAAATACACGCCGTAGTTATTTAAAACAAAGTAGGAATTTTTTCTACGAAAACAAATAGAAAATGCCGAGAATTTCGTCAAATAATACCAAATACGGTATAACAATATGATTATATAATATTATGAGTCGATAACGGGCATATTAAAGTTGAAATAAAAATCCACTTGAAGTTCGAGTGGAGCAATTATGTAAGTATATATAATAGGAATTTATTTACCTGAGGAACGCAAATTGTGATAACTTGTGACCAATTCAAAATCATGATGGGGTTAAGCATTAACCAGAAATGAAAGGTTATTATTAAAGATGGATTTCAAATATGTAACCTTTTAATTACTTATTTCAATCGCAAATAACTAAAGGGGTTTATTGTGGAACTATGTATAACCCTACGTAAAATATATGTAGTAAGACAAATATATATCAGTAAAAATTACAAAAGAATAATAATAGTATATCTATATACTACAGTATTTTTAATTAATAACATTGAACGTTATTATATGAAATAGTAAAAAAAAACGAGACAGTAATAGTTTTGTAAAGAATTTTAGACTACAAGATGTTTACGTATAGTTATATGCACACGCTACAACCTACATACAACGTATTGAAGTTTGTATGATAATGTCAAATTGATTGTACCTGCGATTAAATAAAAAAGACAAAAGATGAGTACTGATACTTATTATATGAATTAAATATTTATTGTTGTTGCTTCTTTATTTTTGAATACTTTGATGTAGATTTTAGTTTAGGATATATATAGTAAATGGTAAATCTGGGTATGTACACAAATCTATTGCATATAGTAATGAATTTGTTTTTTTTACTTACAAATGGGAAAACGCATTTCATAGTAGTAATAATACTAATAACTAAGTAAATACCTACTCTAACAAAAGTAGTTTCGTTTAAAACTGTGCAGTAAAAATTTGATTATCGTACATTTTTTAAATACTAGTAAATACTATTTACTAAATAGTATTCAAGTATTAAATAGCATGTAATAATAATAATTGATGAAAATCATCGTAAAACTATAACATAAGTAGATAAGAAAACCCCATTTTTTGCATCTGCATCTGCATTTGAATACTTAATAAATAAGAATTATAGTATTAAATACTACAACATTTTGCAGATTGTATGCGTAATACATAAAGTCCAAAGGGAAAGTTATACAACTGATAATAATATTATGAATGGATGTACTCTCTGGGTACATAAATATATAAACTTTTAGGAATGCTTTGAAAATAGAAAAAGAGTAGCAGCAGAGAGAGAGAGTCGTATAACAATGCTTTGACAATAAAATATTACATTTGGTGGTTTTGTAAAATCTCATTCGTAAAACTATAGACAAACTAATAATAACGTGACTACATTTCAATCAATTGATAGGAGAATTTTAAAGCAAAAAGAGGGCAAAAATTTACAACTCGAAGAAAAAAACGGATGTCGGTACGTTTGAGCAAAATTTTTGAGCGGACCACTTACGTCATATTTCCAAAGACTGGATTGTGACGACAAATGCTGGGTCCGTATTCTTCGTATGCGGCTTTTGTGTGACATACTTGGTAGAATTCAGGCTAATGGAATGAGCAAATATTTAATTTAATAAAGATTTCCCAACAGAGAGACATTTGCTGAACAAATAAATAAAAGTCATTGACTTACCGTTGAGGCGAGCATACTGCCACCAAACCAAACAGCGTATCGTTGCATATGGTGAGAAATCACTTGAACGTCGATCGGCTTGGGCTAAATATCAAAAATAGTAAAATATAGACAATAAAGTATTTACTAATACAATCACGTAAAGAATAATCATATAGATACACATACCTTAATTCTGCCACCACTAAGGGACTCGCTAAGCTTAAGGCGACCATCCACAACTCTTTTTATATCCCTCTGAAGCCTTCGACCGAAATCTCGGAACATGGTTGAACCACCAGAAAGTACAATACTTTGATACAATGGTCTACGAACATCAATGGGACAATTTTGTATCACATTGTCCACGATTTCTGATATCGGTGTCACAAAGTCAGGATTTGCAAACTATGAAGAAAATAAATAAAATGAATTATTTCTACGAATCCTTTCATACACAAGTAAATATGTCATTATTTTGTTGGGTATTTATAAATTTATATTATTCCTAATTATGCTATTTCAAATTTTAATCACCTCTGGATGAAAAAAAATCTCAGGTCCCAGAAATCTCTCATACCCCACATCAACCATAAACTGTTGTCTTGTGATTGAATTCATGCCCTCAAATTTTTTAATCCATTTGGGTGGGTCCGTATCATATTTGGAAAACTCTTTTGCAATGTCAGGGCAAATGTAGCAAAACCGCTCTTTAATAGCCTTGGCTGTCTCTAAAGACTGTTCTGGAGGAATCCCGACTTCTCTCTCTCTCAATAGAGACTGAATAAAATAAGTTATATTTCGTCCAGCTATCGGAATGTGCTTGATACAACTACCAATCACATATCCTTCCGCCTATAAATAAATAAATAAATAAATACATGATAATGAGAATAATTAATCATGAGTCATAATTTATGATAAATAAAGAAAAACATCCACATTCAAGTTGTATACATGGGCAAATAATATAGGTATTTAAATTACCACAGGAATGACATGTGTTACTCCGTCACCACTGTCAATGACTATTCCCGTTAATGTCCTATCTTCCATGGGTCTCGATGCCCATGATGCAGCTAGTGCTAGTACAGCTTGAACAGCAATGTACAGGCCTGGCACATTGAATGACTCGAACATAATTTCTACCAATAAATAAATAACAAAAATGAATATCATAATATTATATAGCAATTACATTTTATATTGAATGCATCCTATGTACACTACAATATAATTTAGTAAATTTATACCGGCAGTATACTCCCGATTTTCCGGAGTATTTAAAGGCGGCTCACTATGTAGTTTGAGGTTCAATGAGGAAGAGAATTGAAAAAAGACAATGAATTACATTAGATTAATTAATTGTACGAAAACATAACAGCACCAATGTATCGAAAACTTAGGAATTCCAATAAATTGAATTTACGTGAGTAAAAAATGATGATCCTCAGGTTCAGCCCGTAAATACTTGAAAATACATTGTTCGAGGAACTTCTCCATTAAATCCCAGTCTTCAACCAATCCATGTCGAACAGGATACTAAATTTAAAAAACAAAATTTACTTAACCTTTGAATATCGGTATTTTATATAAAATAAAGGGATAATTATAAGTTTTTATCATTTATAAGTATACCTCTATTCTATTTCTTTATTTTTTGTTAATTGTCTCACCTTGACAGCATAGCCTGGATTCTCAAAAGCTTCATCCCCAATGAAAAAATCTAAATCTTCTACACCTTTGGCAAGTCTTCGGGTATTCTGATCACCAATTTTGGCCGATTCTTTTATTGCTATTGCGGATGGGAATATAAATTGGGGTTCCTTATTTCCAGCAAAGCCGAGCTTTGTATATCCCGTCCCTACATCTATAACTACTCCAGGAAGTCTTCCGGCCATTATTCCCTGGTCTTGTACAATATCTCCTTTATCTAAGCCTTTAACTAAAAGTCACAAATCACCAAAATATTATTAATAAATATGTATATATTTAATTGACAATGGGAGACAGGAGGAAACTAAACAACACTCCCAAATCTCTATTGTCGGATGAATCAGAATTTTTAAGCCTAGTGCCACAAAGTCATTGAATTTCAAAAGCTCTCCTGCAAAGAAAAAAAATCTACATACCAAATATAATAATAATAATTATTATTATTAAAGTCTTCAGTTAAAAAGAATGACTCACAAAATGATAAATATTTATTCCCACAATAATTGACTTTGAGTTTTTCAGGATAATCATATTATAAAAAATATTCAAACTATATTAATAACCATCTCAAAGCATAAGCATCACTTGAATTGAAGATGGTGTGCAATTTGGACCACACTAAAATGCTTGATGATACACATAATATGTAGGTATACATAATAATAATAATAACCACAGTCTATTCCCCAACTCCCTGTGTGACAAGTTTCAATCATAAAACATTTCCCTAGAAAACCGACCTCAAAAAGTTTAGTAAAACCGTATATAAAAAAAAATCCCCCCGCAAAATATATATATATGTAATATGAATATTTAGATTCAAAGTGTCCAAATGAAATGACTCTCTGGGAAAATTAAAAGAGACGTGTGGACGGACGCAAGAAAGTGAAATACAGAGAGAGAGTAAATCCCACAAGAAATATTAAAATTCAAGTAGAACCAACACATGCCAATCATCTTTCTGTGGATTTTTCCCATCGGACCATTATAAGGCTCATTCAAGATTTTAATTTCTCTCTCGCCCCCTTCAAAAAAAAGAGTTTTGTTTCTTCTTCACTCACTTCACCTAGATAATTCTTATTCTCTTACCCTACGTAAGTACATCATCACTTGAGCCATATGTCTTCTTTTTTCAGTAGAAAAAAAATATGAAAATATGACGCCTTTTCCCTTTTTACTAGTTGAAAATGATTCCTTGGAGTATTCACCAAACAATATATAAAGCTACCACTTCCAGCCCATGGAATTCAGAAGTCAGACAGAAACCGCAGACCCAACCGATTCTCTCAATTTTTACTTTGTCTGTCTAAAAAAAAAATACATTGTATATACAGTAAAGACATTTAAAAAAATCCAACAATATGAAGTTGACTACGAAAAATATAACTCTTTTCTTGACATTTGTGATTTTCTCTTATTGTTTTGTACTGGTCACATCTGACTCGCCGTCGAGCCGATCCAACCCATCAGTGGCATCAGCAAAAAAAATCCGTGCTCTCAGTCCTTCCGCAAATCGTCTCTTTCATCTTATCAGACTTGGGGTAACTGTTTACAAAAATTATATTCTTCCAGTGACTTGTATACAGTGTTCTTGACGAGAAACTCTGCCCTTTGTATGCTGCCAGCATAGAAGGTGCAAAGTTTCTCGTGAATAACACTGTATATCTACAGTGATTGACTAGAGTGAATAATTTCAATGATTCCTTTGAAAAATTCTAAACGTCCAAATAATAATTTGTACGGATTTTCCTTACTTTCTCTTGAATTTATTGTAATAAAAAGCTATATAAATGATTACAACCTTTACAACTTTTAGATGAGTGGAAGTGTTGATGATGAGGATTTGAACTCTGATGACGACAATTTCATTCAAAAGCGTCAGGTGAGTACTAATATTTTTCATAGTCTCATTCATAGGCAATTCCGTTTATTAATCATTCTCGTTTCCTATAACTTTTTTAACTATTTTCCTAATCACTATATACAGTACGATGACTACGGACACATGAGATTTGGAAAGCGAGGAAATCCAAATTCTGGTGAGCAGTTGTTTTTTTTTGTTTTGTTTTTTTGACAGTAATGTGAATGTGGAATTATTCTAAAAAGGAAAAATAGTACAATAATATTGGACTTATTATTTTTTACGTGTATATAATATTTTTACAGATAAAAGTTTTGACGACTATGGTCACCTTAGGTTTGGTAAATGAAAATTTCCAATGCCACAAACTTATTGAAACATATCAACTTATATACAGAAAATCCAAATATTTTACCACACATCTTTTCAATTTTCTCCGTCGTGTGTTTACGGAACCAAAACACTTGTGACTGTATAGAAACGTATCTAATGATATACGTTTCAGCATTCCTTTTCCTCTCTTTCTCTGTATGTATATATAAACAAACACTTGCAAACTCTCAATATTTAATAATAATGATTAATAACGCATAGTTTATTAGAGTATTCTGATTGCAAATATTTAGTGAACTGTGAACTGTGAAAGCTTCAATGTTTTTCCATGAAAGTTTGTCATCATTATAACACGAGGTGTGTGATTCAATATGTTTCAGATGTTTCTACATGACATTTCTATTTACATAAAAACAGTTCTCTCTGTATATAGTTTAGTCATTTCAAACTTGAAAACAGTCATTCTAATAGCACTCCATTTACATTCAATTTAAGTTTTTTTTCCAACAACTATGTCTGTATATCATACAAATTGTGATTTCGAATCGAAATTTTCGATTAAATGTAAAGTGGAATAAATTTTAGCCAAAAAAAAAAATTCTGCGCACTTTTGATTCATATATACATATTCATTTAAATAATGCACTCGTGAAATGTCAAGCATAAAGATGGCAAACGCAAGTATACATAATGCTGTAGGCAAGTATACATAATGCTGTAGGCAAGTATACATAATGCTGTAGGCAAGTATACATATGCCTACGTGTGTACGAGAAAACAGTTTAAAGGTCTTTCATAATAAAGAAAAAGAAGACCTTTCAAGTTATATAAGTTTTACTTAAAGCCTGTTCAGCCAGAAATTCATTCTCTCGTGTTTCTCACACTAAATTCTGCATGCATGCATAGGGATTTATTACATGTGCATTGGCATTTGACATAAGCATTGACCGACTCTCTCATAATGCAAATTACACTAACGATAAGTATTTATTTTGTATACAAGCCTTTGAACATGAAATTCCCAATTTTAGCTCAAGAAATCCTCTCAAATTCTTTCCATATAGTTGACTGATAAAATGTCAATAATATCCAGTAAAGTAAAGTATTCCCACATTTCCCCCATATTTTTTGTCAAGTTTCATTTTCTAATAAATATTAGAGTTTCCCAGGGCTGGAGAATGAGAATGTACGTGTGTACAAACAAAAAGGAAGAGCATGCTGATGAAATAATCATAATACTACTACAAACGGTGTATCAACTGAATACGAAATGGCAGAGTGTGTCATACATATACGCTGTGTATTACTTTCGCTCATTCCCCCCATATTTACCATGCATGTTCGCACTTTCTCTGTCCTTTCGTTTCCCTGTTTACCTTTTCCCTAAACGAGTCAGCAAACTTAAACAAAAATATGCGTACATATGTACGTGTAATACGTATATGCGTATTCATACGGGACGTACATTTAAATATATGTATAGCAGAGAGCTCATTTCACCAGCACCACCACCCACTTATGTCATTAAAATTAACGACTTGTCATCATCGCCCTCCTGAGCTTCATTCCAACTTCCGACCAACACGACAAATCCCGAGAAATGATATGTGTATATATTTCATTGTACAGGAATGTAATTGTTACCCGTGTTTGTAGCCAAGTTTTTACTGTCATCATTTATCCCCCGTTTCCATTACATATACATACACAATGTGTATTACACATATACACTCGCACTCGCACTCTCGAAACCTGTTTGCATTGCAGGCCACATGGGTCCGTCTATGCTCTATTTCACATCATAATTTAAACATGTGACGGATGACAATAAATTGAATAAATAAGGAAATTTAAACGATTCCTGTACAGTGTACACAAACACTTTGCATTCGATCCCAAACGTTTATCAGTATTACAGATTGTAAGCTGTTGGGAAAGTATAGAATTTGAAGTGGAAGAGTATATAGTTTTCATCATGTATTGGAGTACCAAACGAATCTAAAGATCCTAAACGCTTTCATATGTCTATACCATTCAATTCAGTAACTTTACTCCAACTCTGAATGGATTTTCCAAATTTATTCATTACAGACTATACAAAAGAGGATCAAGTATACTGTTTATATAAGATTACTTTATACGAATTAACTTTAAAGTTATTTTCAGGTAAGAATTATTATTCTATATAAATGCAAGTAAATTCGATTAATTCAAATACACAAAGAGATAAATTTGTGTCATTTTTTAGTTGGACTCCACTTCATTTTCATTCTCATTAAGCGGTAATTTGTCCCAGAAATCCAGGGATGCTTTGAAAGGCTCAATATCCGTCGTCAACTCTTGATTGATGTTCAAGAATTCCAATGGACTTCCGGACAAAACTTGTTGCTTGTTCAATGGCTTCCAGTCCACAGTTTTGTTGTTCCAGGTCGCGTCCGTCGTTCTGAAATGAAATGATTCAATATTTCATATTTCACATGAGTACTTATATGAGATGGCATGAAAATGCGTTTATATTTTATAGATACATTTGATTCATTTTCATCAATCTAAAAATGACTGAATGATTTATACCTGTGAGTTGCAAAATGGACCCAAAGTTTCACAAAATTAGCCGAGAATTGGAAATGTTCATGGTCTTTGGAAATCTCTTGTTGATAGAAATATGGACTGGGCGCATTAAAATTGGGCGAGTTGAACAAGTATTGTAATTCATCCCCTTCCGTTGCTCCAGTTGATCCCACTATATTTGTCATTAAGAATTCAAGAAAATGTTATTACATTGTCTATAATTGACTGTAAACTCTGTGAGGGAATAAAGTAATAAAGTAATATGCATTGTTTTGCTAACCTGGAACACCTAAATTTGGAACGATTCGAACAAAACTGTTATTGCTATGATGGGACATTATGTACAAATAAACTGGTTGATCTCCCGGAGCATTCCTCACATGATTGATAATGGACTTTCGATCTCCCTGGGTAAAGAGTCGATCCGAATACAAGTCCGTAAAGATTTTCAATGTGTTGACATCAATCTTTTGAGACTGATTGAAGAAATTGTTACGAATGGAATTCGAAACGGCGTCACGGTCTAATGCGGTATCCTTGTAGTAGAAAATGATGGGGGCCACACGATTCCAATCCTCATTTATGTCTTTAGCAAACGTAGGATTTGCGACAATACCTATAAAAATGTCAATATGGAGACACATTATTCAAGTTTCTTTACTTAAAAAACTGATGAGTGTGTTTATTTCTTACTGGCAGCAGCTACTAGCCCAAGTTCATCATTAACTCCCATTATCCTGCAAACACAAAAGAATATAGAAAAGTTACATTTAATTTCTTATAAAATTCTATTTTAATTAAAAAATATGCATCCTAGTCTTCAAGTACGTATATTTATATATGTATTTGAGTATTGTACCACGGAACATTGTTCGCAGGTGGATTCTGAACAGTTTTGTAAGGAGTTTCACTGAGGAATTGACCAGAGCCGACTTTCTCTACTGATGGTCCAAATGGATTGATTGGATTCACGGACCATTCCTGTAAAATCATATATATTGAGTTTTCATACATATTACCAATAGTTTTTAACCCTATTCTTCTTTTAATTCTTTCTCATACATAAATTTTGTATACACTTACAAAGAACTTTGGAATTGTTTTGACCAACGTGGTAAAGTTTAATGTTTTAAGCCCTGCAACTAGTCTCGTCATGTTCCTTGCTGGACAGCCCACAAATGCTCCCAATTTCAGTGTATTTTGTTTTGGGTTTGAAATGTAGCCCCAAGTACAGAGTGCTAAAAAATATCGGATGCATTAATTTTGGACTTTGTACAGTTTTTTTTAATTGGTTGGTTGAGTTGGACAAAATTCAAAAACGTTTAGTATCTTACCAGTTCCTCCCTGGGATATTGCGGCACTGAAAAGTCCTATTACAAAACAATCAAGCATCAGCTATATTAATCACTCAATAATGTCAAGAAGAATTCAAGCAAATGTACTTGTATATTAATATTATAATATTCTGTATAGACGACACATAAAAAACATATACCTTTGCTCAGAGGACTGTACATTAAGTAATGAACCGCAGCACCGCCAGCCATGTCTCCGAAAATTGTAACCTTTTGAGGATCGCCACCAAAACTTCCGATATTCTCTTGGACCCACTAAAAAACATAGGTATATAGTCAAAACGAAGGAATACTTGTAAATACAGTTAATAAAGTAACAATAATTGGAGATTTAAAATGGATTCCCGTATATTATATTCAACCTTGAGGGCAAAGACTTGATCCTTCAATCCCATGTTCCCTATATATATATATAAAAACAGATGGAATTTAGAGTACTGTCCAAGCAATATATGATATGTGGGATGTATAAAAGGATTGTATGTATAAAAGCAAATATGAAATGATGATGAAACTGACATACCTTGAGCTTCTTCTACACCCGCATTCAAAAATCCTATACATTTTTTTTAAAAAATATCCGAAATTAATTCTCAATTCCTGTGTTTTTCTTTCAAAAATTCCTTAAAATAATATGTATGACTATTTTTTAATATACTCACCCAACACGCCAAGCCGATAATTAAGCGTCACCTTTAGAAATATGGAAAAAAGTCAAATGAGCACCACTGATGGAAGTCGATGCTATAAAAATAGGAAATGAAATTCTCTACGAATGTATACAGACAGATTTGAAAAAAATTACCAAGATGACATCCTCGTCCATAAAGTAAGTTGGTTCATAATTTGTACTGGAAGCGAACATGAAAGCTCCACTGTGGATAAAAACCATGACGGGTAGTACTTTGTTGTTGCCCGCAGGAGTCGGTTTGAATACGTTAAGATATAGGCAATCCTCTTCGCCAGTGACATCAAACAAACCCAAATCAAATTGAGCACATTTTGGACCGAAACTCGCCGCCTCTCTTACGCCATTCCAGTTCTCAGGCTTCACTGGAGGCTATAATCAAAATAAATCAAACTTTTTGTATTAAATTAAATATCCTTCACATTCTATAATCTCCACACACACAAATCCTCTTACACTTTATATACTTTTGAGGGGGAAAAGTCCAGAATCATCATCATTCATCATGTACCATAATCGTACATATATATATAATATGTTCTTTAGAAAAAAATTGAAAAAATTATCCGAGTCGAGAAAATCATTTCAGGATATTTTTATGTGGACAAGGAAAAAAGATATGATAAAAGGATTTTAGTTTTCGGGGGATATTCTTATATTCTTACTTGAAAACGAAGATCTTTAACGGGTGGAGCAGCATATCTATATAAATCAAGGTGTAAAAGCCATATAGAAATTTTAGACGAGAGTATGAAATATATATACATATTGAATTTTAATGCCATACGTCCATAAACCCCACGTGTATAAAGTTCAAAGTTATTATATCCCTTTTTTTATTAGCACTCCTCTACAAAAAAAAAAAAAAGTACAAAAATGTATTAGTGGGGAAAAAATCCTTACGGGATTCCTTTAAAAGAGTAATAATCTCTACCAAGTCGAGATTTCTCTACGGATGGTCTCAGCTCAGCTCCATCACGAATCCTGACAGACGGGCCCAACTCAGCACCATTCACAAAATACGCACTCAATCCACACAATACACACAAAATGTGGAAAATTGACTTGATCATTTTATTATTCAACAATCGATATTTTTTTTTGCGGCTGAAAAAATAAAACAAAAAGCACTAGATGAAAAATGATAGAGAGAGAGAGAGAGAGTTGATTCTACGAAAAGGAGTTCGTCACAACTGCTGGATTTTGAAATAAGACTTGAGGTTATATATAAAATATTGTAAAAAAATAAAAAGGATTGTATATATTGTATGTTTTTATGGGAATCTATACACAATTGTTTCCCTAGATGAAATCTCTCTCCCTCCCTCACCTTCTTTCTAAACAATGTTGAATGTCCAATGCCCAATATCCAATTATCTCGTTATATACATGATAACTAATGACTTTAAGTTACTTGGACATTCGTACGTGTCTTTCATTATCCTCACTTGAATGTCTCCCCTAATCAGACACACAGAAAAGTACATGCTATGTGCAGGGTTTGGCAAAAAAAAAAACGACTCAATTCTCTTATCGTTAGACAAAGGACAAAAGTCGGTTTCCTTTTTCCTTGTACCGTTAATACCAATTTCTTATTCTGGATTTGCAATATTCTCCACCACTATACTCGAGTCAGTGATAAATTGTGTGTAAATGTTTTCTCAACTAATTAAGATTTTAAAAAGGCATGAGAATAATCTATGCATATATACAGGCTAAAAAAATACATTCAAGTCACCCTTGCAAAAAATGTCTTTATTGCAAGAGAGAGAGAGAGAGAAAAAAAAGAGCAACACGACGAGTCCATAACTATCTGTACAAGATTATTATATCATTGTACACACGTACAAATATACACGTCAAGACAATTTCTTGGAGCTGAGAGGGATAAAAACAGGATTTTTTTTCTCTCTCGCGTATTAAGACAAAGGCAAAGGCAAAAAGACAAAGGTTACAATTTACAATCACGTATACCTATAGTCACATTATAATCCAAGTGAAGTTTACTCTGTTGCTATATACTCATAAAATCATAAGTTTACAAACAGCAGTCAAATCTTTCTCAAGGACGTTTTTCATTTCTCACATGATACATATGCATTGTACATGCTATCCATATGTGTCAAGATATTTCTTGAATTTGAACAGTAGTAATAATACAAATAATAATGATAATATACAATATCTATTGGATTACCTTTTCCCCCCTTCTTTATTAAGTTTAGATGAGAGCTTTGAATTTTTTATTCCCACATCGACAAAACTAAATGAAAAAGTTATCTCTCTTCAAACTTAAAGATCTCACTTAAAGATACTCGTGCACACAACACAGTCCGTCAGTCAGCCAGTCAATGCAGTTTGTCAACCTTCAAAATTCGGAACTAATTAACCTGTCTCGTCAATTACAAAACTATATATTCAAGTACATATGCATTTACACACGCATGCAATGTGAGAATGGAGATTTGACTTTTATTGAGAGATTTCCATTATTTTCTTGAAGTTTTTTTTTTACCTTTGAGGTTTCATTACATTTTGTCGGCATATCAAAAGTTATTGCATGGTGATTGCTAGACATACTTCAGATGGATGTTTCAAATTAACTTTTTATTACGGTATTAATAGGAATAGTGCATTCAATTTTATTGAGTTTGTAATACAAACTTGGTATATGGGTGTTTGTAGTTTATTTTCCTTTCGAATGAATCCTTTTTACAATACAATACTTTACATTAACAGTTCCGGCATTGGACAGTGACCATTTATTTTTTGTGGGAGATGCCGCTATAGGAAATGTCTGTGTCGAGCGATACACGATAAAAAGGTATACAAATACACAATTTGTGCTCGGATTTCCTCACCCTCTGTGAATAGATTGTTGTTTCGGGTGTACCGTGTACACAAGTACACACACGACACACAGCAAGTAGTATAGTTTGTGTTGTACAGAACACAAACACAAGCAAACAAATGAAGACTGACAACCGTTTGATTTCCGTTTAACGGGTTCTACTCGGAGTTTACCAAGAGAAATATTCTATGGAGGAAAAGGGTTACAAGAATCCCATAATTATGTACAAATTTAAATGTGTATGTATTTTTGCTGGGGAAAATGAAGGCAGCCGTATTTTTTCAAGGTTGATTCTCATCCAGTTCTAAATACAATGTAAATTTGTAAATTAGAAAAGTGAAAAAACATACAGATAATTGTTATTAAATTTCATCCCAATTACAAATACACTGGAGAAAACTGCATGTTTGTTGGGGAATGTTTCTCTGTGCACGGAGAGTACATGGTCCAAAAATGTATGTTATGATGAAACTGTGCATGTGTTGTGTATTTACACAGATGATGCAAAATGTGAGACAATTCTCCGTTATTTTGTAGGGGGTCATAAAACTTCAAGGGCAAAAAAAGCTTTCCCGAGCAGCATAATATTTTTTATTTAGAATTCAGAATGCACTGCGTACATTTAAGAATTTAAGTCCTTTAAGCTTGAGAGCTTTGTGTTTGTTTATGTTCACCCAGGTAAAATTTTCTTTTGTCTTTCTCTTTGTACTTTGTGTGTGTACATTTATTGCCCATGCATGTTCTCCCCCCCCTTTTTTGTAATTACTTGACCAGTGCTTTAGAGTATTTCCCAAGAAGTATTACCATTACATACATACATACATACTACCACATACACTTACCTACATGCTCTATGTTACATAAGATATACCGGTTCTCCAATAATTATAACTCACTTTCTCTTCCTCCAGACCAGAGTTTCTATGTCTCGCCAGCTCCAAGGGCCAAGGAGTAATCGTCGCTTTTACTAAAGATTTTACTTTGTCTCCCAAATACTTGATTTGAGAGTTGAAACTAAAAGGAAAAAGAGAGGTAACAAAACCGTTGTACTTTTACACACTTTTACTACAATCCATGCATATGTATACAGATATTTAATGTATCATACACCTTTGATACTTGCTACGCATATGCTCACAGCTCCCACAACTTTACTACCCTATAAAATCAATGTGAATCAATCAAGAAACGTGATGATATAATATATATGAATGCATACACCTACACTGATACACTTGACGCGCTCATATCTAGGGAGTATACATATATTATAATTTTCCAAAACCACCGTCATCCCATATCACATCCTATATAAAAATACACAAAATCCCCGAATTCCCAACTCCCAACTTGCGTCATATTCCATTATCCCTCCGTACATATATACACGTATATTATACTCCTACATATGCATTGTCCCTTACACATATTCCTTATTGACATCAACCGCAGAAATTTACAAATTCAAGTGACTTTCTCTCTCTCTCTCTCTCTCTTTCACTGTCTACAATTTTACAATATAAAAAAAAAGCTTTTTCCATCTCGACTTCATACTTTCACTCGTTATCATTCCACTCCTCCTCCCCCCCCCCAAATGCAAGTACGAAAGATGACACATGATGGAAAATGAAATTATACATACATACACATATGATTTGTATTTATCATGTCCGTCGACATCTGTATAGTAAATTTGTACAAGTTGCAAACTACGTAAGATATATGCATAAGGATCTTCATTTCATGTGTTTGTGTTTCAAGTGTGAATATGGCATGAAATATCCGTAGAAACTGATCGTGAGCCAAAATGTGTGGAGAAATTCTTTGTTCTGAGAGCTGAAAAAAATATTATCTGTATTTTACGTATTTTACATGGATATTCCTGGAATCAATACTACACACATTGATCTGTTTCTCTCAACCATACTGTTTTCAACATGTATGTCCCTACATATTATGAGGAGGAGGATACACAATTACACATGGAACAAAAAGAATTCCCAATCTATAAACTACACACACACACACACATACAACCGGCCACCCAAATGATCCTTGTCTAAATATTTAAAGAGTATACATTTTAAATTGTATTGGACGTTTTACAGGGGAGTCAAGATAGCACCAGACCATCCATCCCCCATACAAACACAATGAGGATGAGAATATATGGGAATATAGAAAGGCAAGGATGCGGGTATTGACGGTGGAATATAATACAAAAAAGTAGATAGAAGCGCCGAGTCGAGTAATGAGATACCAACATCTCCTTTGCCCTCCCTTTCTTTATCTCTCTCTCTCTCTCTCGCTCTCTCCATTTGCAGATAAAACCCTACGGAAAAAAATAATATATATATATGATTTTTCTTACTTGTTAGACATGAAAACGGAAAGCTCAAAAACTCAAAAAGTCAAGCCTTCAAAGTCAAAGTCAAACCCAAAACGGGAAAAGAGAGAACAAAACAAACGGAGGGAAAGAGAGAAAAAGAAAAAAGCTCCGAGATGGAAAAGGAAAAACGGAAAGATTGTAAAATTGAGGCTTTGGAATGGAATGTAAGCACGTTGTTCTCGTTCTCGCTCTCCTCGTACGTCTCTCCTTGGTTGGAATTTCATCCATTCAACAAAATCCGTCCGGATTTCTTCTTCTCCATCTCTTTGTATCGTATACATATATGTATATCCATCCCTGCACCAGAGAGGAGCATTGGGATGGGATCGTCCCGATCCCATGGTCCCATCCCATCCCGAACTCGGGATGGGATGGCTA